>JAPYZL010102119.1:0-15121 GCA_030522825.1 Platygaster orseoliae
AATCGGCAACGCAGAACCATATGGATTAGTGTGGAAAACTGTAGGCAAGCCGCTTCGCGGCTTGCCTACAATTTTCCACCCTAACCCATATGGCTCTGCACCGCAAACTTAACGTCCATGGTAAAACTCCCGATCCTCAACTTGTTGTGAAATATACTATTTTTATTTATTTTGAAAGTTTTTAAGGGGGGGCATGGAAAAAATTCCGACATCGCCAAAATAACAGACACCCTAATATATATATATACATATATCATTATTGTAATTTTCTTACTGAAATCATTAAATTCATATTTATTATTGTAGAATAGTAATTTTTTTGTATAATAATAATATATTAATATTGAAATAATAAATAAATTTTATCATCATTGCAGTTATTGAAATTATTGAAATTTTCTTTTTTTTTACATACATTTTATGAATAAATATTTTTTGTACTAAAAAATTAGAATAAAATTGTCATTAATTTGTTTCGAATCAATTTGCGTTGGAAAAAAATCGAAATATTATAATTATGTAATAATAATGATAATATTAACAATAATTAATGATATAATTAATAATAATAATAACAGTAATACTATAAATATATTATTTTTATAGTACTTCATAAAGTACTTTGGGAAAAAAGTATTTTGGGAAATACTTCTCATTGGAAACAGGATTTTTTGGGAAAAGTGTCCATTGGGAAAAGTTGATTGGGTAAGGGTCCCTCTACCTTAAAACTAAGTATTTATTTACACGATTCACAGCTTAATTGATTCACATACTCGTATTTACTAAGATAGAAACCTTATTATTTATATATACTACTGAAATAACAAAGTGATAAACTACACAATCAAAAAATAGTTTCTCACATTTTTTTTTATTCAAGATCATGTGCACTATTTTTTATGATCATATGCTTTACAGTGTGTACGGTAGAAATAAAAGAACTTAAGTATTATTTAACACGAATGAAGTAATCACGATAAAAGGCATTGTTCTAAATGTAGTATATACGAAAACCAAGTGCGTGAAAGTAATTTCCAACGGCATTACCAAGCGAAAACTCAAGTGGTTAGAATTAGTTGACGCCTGAGTTTCTTGGTGGCCGGGAGAAGAAGCAATTAACTCGACATTTCCCGCCCCCGTCCCCTTTTTCCTTTTCCCTTGTCTTTTGTTCAAAAGATTACGTTTTGCATTTAACGTTATTTCCAAGATGGTTTTTTCATTTATAATATGTTCTGAAGTTTGTTGATTTCATTGAAATAAAGCACCATTCATAGAATATTAGGTGAAAAATAAAAAATCCATATTGGAAAAATACGCATCAGTTTATGGTTTGCAACACTTCCTAATGAAAACAAGTGAAATTGTGATGAGTAATGACTATTATACGTTCGATCACTTTTAACAGTCACTAAAAATCGTTGAAATTATAGTACCCATCAAAAAAACTTTAAAAACGATAAAAAAAAGGTTGTCGGGTAATACATTAAAAAAAATTATGAAAAAATGAAATATACAAGGGATCAACAACTTTCTAATATCATCCGAAAAAACTCACTCATATCAAATTTCGACGCTATAGTCTCCAAAATCTGTTTAAAAGTCAGATTGGAAAAAATTTATTAATGAATTTCACTAAACAACAGTATAACATTCCTTAAATTTTTCTTGTTCCGAGTGAAAATCAGGCAAAATACATAGCCGAGCATTGTCTTGTGAAAAATGTTATTTCCTTTTCCGTTGTAGCATTCGCAGGAACGCGGAGAAAAAAAATCGTGGATAGTTATCAGCTTTGTACACGGCTATTTTTCTTCTCTTCGAATCAGTATACGGCTTTTTTTAGCACGCCATCATGGTTATTGTGCGCTTACTGGAAATGAAAAGACAATAGCAGATGAAAAATCGTCGGGCGTTGCCGCCTTCGAAACTTTCAGCGAATTCGTGTGTAAAATGAAATAAATTTCGCGAAAAGCATGGGTGGCATAAAATATGATCGTTTCAAGTTGAGGATAAAATTTTCAAGGCAAAGAAGTTGTGTTCCATCAGTCAAAAAGTCGCATCACGAGCGGATATAATCCAAGCTATCTTGAGGAATAAAAAAGAATTCTGAATCATAACCATTCCATATAATTTTTCACACATGTCTCTCAAACCGAAGACTAAAATTTTTATTTATCTAGAAGTTGATCAAACATAATGAAATAAAAATGTCAAGTTAAATGAAATTATCACCAAAATAACTAGCCCTTCAACAACATAATTTCTTCATACAACTTGCATTAAACACTTTCATATCTTTTAATTCCTGACTTTCACTGCAAAACCCCGTAATACTTTCACTAATCACGTGCTATAACTGGAAGAACTTCGAGTCTTGAGCACCGGGAAAAAAGGCTCGCCTATTTTCAGTAATCAGTACAGCGATAAGGATTAACGAGCACATTGCAGGGGATTTTTAAACCGAAGCATAAATCGTTCAGGCGCGGAATCGACATTTTTACTACGAGCGCAGTTTTAAAAATGTAAAGCTCAGGATTACCCGCGTTACCCAGGGATTTCTCCCTGGCTTGCCTACAAACAGAGCGGTTTCGCTGTCTGTGGAAAATCTCGTGGGTACCGAGCAGAGCGGCTTCGACGAATTGTGGACAGTCATTACTCTTGCCGGATGGATTAAAAAGTTACGAATTGAATCACATAAATTCGAACCCAGCTGTCGCTACAGAATCCCTTTACGCTGCGTTTGGAAAAAAAGTTCCATCGTTTATAACAAATTTCTACAGTTTTTAGTATAAGTTTCGGAGTTTTGAAGTGACAACATAAATTTGTGAAGTTCATGATGAAGAAAATAAAAAACATCAGATTGAAATTCATAGTCAACGTAAACTTGATTTTGCTAAGTATAAAACTAAGGTTTTCAACTTTAAGCATTCTGAAAACCATTATATAATGCAGAATGTACTTTTGTTCAGAAGAAAATTATGAAAGCGTTCTCATCTATGTCATTTCATCATAAATTAATAGTAGAATACATTGCTGGTGTATTAATTTAGTACTGATTTTAGTGCTTTTGTATTTCACTTTTTTTAAATGTTTCTCTTGCAATTGTGCTCCTGGATTCCATAACCACCTCCGACGCGTGACCTCTCGTTGCCTAGTAGGTAAGGGTGGGGATACTAAGCGAGTTTCAGCCGGCGCTCGATGAAATTTCAATTCGATGCGAAATTTCCAAATCGCCAGATCTTCGTCAAAAACTGATGGATTTTAAAAATTTTTGGCGGAAAATAATCGTGAGTTTTTAGCGCTACTGACAAGTCAGAAAAAATAGTACATTATTTGAAAATCAGTTCGCATAAAATCTACAAAGTGTAGGTTACTTCTAATTGAAAAACAATGTTGAAAAAAGTACAATAAATTGAAAATCAATTTTTTAACTAGTTTCTGATACATACATGAATAACACTTCAACAAAAACAGGTAAAAGAAATAACTTTTTCTACGTTCTTTATGCATATAAAAGGTGTTCAATGACTTATTAAATCTTAATATTTGTATTGCAAATCATGTACATGAAACATAACGTAAATTTATTAAATCTATTAATGATATATATTTTGAGACAGATGATTTTTCTTTGTCCATAGAATAAAGAGAGAATGACAAAGGGAGGTAACGATTTCCTTTGTTTTGGCAGATTTTTTGCGGTTTGTTTACATTCCGAGATTTCAAGTTCATTCCACGTGCAATTTTTGTCGCGTCGACACTGTGGAGCTCTAAGTTGAAACTTATATCATTTACGTCGAAGTATCAATTTATATTATTTTTTTGTGTGAATGTAATCATACGATTTATTGAAGTATGTTATCGAGAGATAATAATTCGCGTAGTGGAAGAAAGAGATCACGCAACGAATCGGCGTGGAAAAAGAATATAGCAAAGAAATGCACGAAATGAGGTACCTTAATATCTTGAAACATTTTATTTTTTTATAATGAACCCCATACAAAGTAAATTAATGATATCACAACATATGAAAAAAGTATGTAATTTCAATACAATTTATAAAAATTCAAATATTCGACGAAATTTGTTGTAGAAGATAAGAATAACTATTATCAAAGCTGAAAACTTGCATGCCATAATGTCAATGAACAAAAATTTTGAAAAAGAGTTCGATGAAATCTTTCATATTGAAAAAGTAAATTTTGTTGCACAATTATGTTTCTCGTAATGAATACATTATTTATTTGTTTAAAATTATTGTACGCTATTTAAATGTTTTCAAATGCATAATGCAGAGATAATCTTGCTGTCAAAAGTTCATCTTTGCATCTCTTTTTACCTGTTTTTGTTGAAGTGTTATTTATGTATGTATCAGAAATGAGTTAAAAAATGTATTTTTCCCATGCATCCGTAAAAAAGGCCACTTTATTTCTATGGAATGCGGGAACAAAAGCCCCTTTTTGGAGTACTTGGAAATCAGCGGGAAATATCAACAAAAACCCTGGGAAACATTCATAAATCACGGATCAGGCAACTTTCTTCCCTGTGATCCGGGATTTATTAATATTGCCCTAGGGTTTTATTAATAACTCCCGCTGATTTCCAAGTACTCCAAGAAGAGGATTTCGTTCCTGCCTTCCATAAAAATGAAGTGGCTACTTTTACACATGCATGGGAAAAAATATTGTATGCTACAAGGGAGAAAAAGGATCATTCCAACAAGTGCAAAGTTTGGGCACGAGCGAAGCGAGTGCGCAATTGCACTCGTTGGAATGATCCTTTTTCTCCCTTGTAGCATAAATATCTATTTCAATTTATTGTACTTTTTTCACAATTGTTTTTCAATTAAAAGTAACCTACACTTTGTGGATTTTACGCGAACGAATTTTTAAATATTATACTATTTTTTCTGACTTATCAGTGCGCTAAAAACTCACGAATATTTCCCGCCAAAAATTTTTAAAATCCGTCAGTTTTCGACGGAGATCTGGCGATTTGGAAATTACGCTTCGAATTGAAATTTCACCGAGCGCCGGCTGAAACTCGCTTAGCATCCCCTCCCTTACTCTATTAGGCAACGAGAGGTCACGCGTCGAGGCAGTTACGGAATCCAGGAGCACAATTATATAATTTCAATTTATGTTTTTATAAACTCTAGCTTTTATACATTGGCGATTTTCGGAGGGTGTAATAGGGGAGTTATATGTAGCATAAATTTACAGAAAAAATATTTTTTTCTAAAAAATCACTGCATACGTCAAACTGAATAAAAATGTCTGCGCAGCCAATTTTTCTAACAGTACTATACGTTTAAAACATTCTGCAATTAATAACGATTTAATGACGAAAAAAATTTATGATAAAATGCTGAATGCACGGAAAACTTTCACTTGAATGGCACTAAGCCACCTTTTTTTAAGCGGAAATCAAATAGCAACGAAACTTCGACGACGATGGGATTGTTCCCGAAGAAGAATGCAGTTGTCCGTGGCAAAGTTTTGTCCCAAGTTCCGATGCAAATCTTCAACTAGGGCATAAAAGAAAACACGAGAGTGAGGGAATATCAAGGGACACGCGTCGAAAACGAAGGGGCGGAAATGCATAAATGGAGAAAAGCGCCGACAAAGTTTCCAAGCCGCGGGTGCTCGAAAATCGCCGGGTAAAAAAGTCGACGATTCCATGAATAAAACATTTCGTATTCGATACATTATGCGTAGACAACGTTGCGTGAATGATAATTCCCCGCTAAAAGTCTAAAATTACGTAGCACAAAAATCTCTGGATTGAGAAAATGAAAATAGAAATAAATTCACGTGGGCAAGCATTTTTGGATTGCTCGAGACGACTTTCGGCGACCGAAGTTTTGTATATGAAGTCTCAATCGAATATCACAGGAATTTATATGATACAGAGATAAAATCATGGCAAATATTGAAAATATTGTAGTTCGTAACTTGAATATCAAGACTTTTGGGACTTTGTAGATTGTAGTGCATTCATTTGTGTATGTACATGGTCGTGCATAAACAAAAAAGGAACATTATATTTTATATTATTATATACATTATAATACATTAATTTTGTTAACTGTATGTGCTGGAAATTTTAAAACTCAATAAAAATGACACGATTCTTGCAGGTCTTCGATGGCAAATTGCTGGAACATTGCAGTAGCAAAATCTCACAACCTTCATATTCTTTGATTCGAGCAACAAATTATTAAATTATTGTTCATTCAATTATTTTCATGCATCCCAATATTAAATCCGTTTGTAGTGCATTCGTAAAAAGTACATACACTGAACAGCGATTTGGAATGTGCAACGTAATAAACACCGTTAATTTTGGCGAGCTTCCAATATTGGTTTTCATATGAACCCCGCATGAAACAATTATGGAACGAATTAGGCAAAAAATATTTCAGCTTTTCAACTACAAAAATATTAAAGCTCTCGAATTCAGAAATACATGATTCTGTATACAGCTATCAGTTTTAATAATGATCTTCGGAATTCAATATTCTTGCGACAGTGTAATACAAAACATGCTCTAATGAAAATCATCGTATCGTATTACAAATTGCAACATTCATTCACTGTTCGACGTAGGCTGAGTTACTTGAAAATTCAATACACCCTGTGCAGCTTTCTCTTTTATTTTCACGTCCTGGCTTCACGTTATAAATTTAATGTCTCGTTTTAACAATTTTTTACCAGAAAAATCATAAGTATTTAGAGTTTTTGAAAAAATTGAAGCCAGCGCCTACATTGAAATTACATTCAACAACTTTGAATCACCGGTCTGGTATATACAGTGTTAAAAACTCACTAAGATTAAATATTCACATTCGCACAAGAAAAACAAACAAACAAAATAATCCGTGATTGACGTACTTCCACACTTTTTCATATCAACATTCAGTCCTTAATTTTACCCGCCTTTCTTCTAGTGAAAGAAATCTATTACGATAAACCTCAATCGAAACAAAATCCGAATTGATAAAGGAACCCCGTTTCCGTTCGAATACGGGTTTAGCTATTTCTACCTACTCTTATTAATATTCACTATAACACGCTCACATTAACACGTTCATTAGAAATTCCAAAGGTTTCTCAAGGGAGGTGTCACATCATGATAGACAAGGGCAAGTGTTATCAGATATGTGCGTGTGGGATATATGAATTGGATTTGCAAGCACGTTAAGGAGTGCACAATTAGAATTTCTCGCTTTTGCTTCGAAATCGATTGATCTCGAGGAATTGCATTCTCGCATTTTCCGGCTCAATAATCTTTGTGTTTCTTCAGTATGCAGGATGTCCATAATTCGCCGTGTCAACTGCAAGCCATAGATTTCTTATGAAATTCTAAGACAATTTTTTCTTAGCCATTTTTCATTAGACTTAATAAAAAAAGATATCCAGATTTGAAATTTAACTAATAAAACCGCTCCTATGACGAGTGGGAATAAAAACCACGGACCGAAATTTTCCTAAATTTTTACCATATTTTGTTAAGTTGAAAAGTACTTTGCCACTTTTCACAAAGCTCAAAATCGAAAAAGATTTTTGAATTGGAGGTTTCAACCAATCAGATTCGTAAAATTTTGAAACTGTAAAATCTTTTCTGATTTTGAGTTTTGTGAAAAGTGGCAAAGGTCTTTTCGACTCAGAAAAAAATGTAAAAACTGACGCTGTATATTGGTGCGTGGTTTCTATCCCCACGCTAAAATTCAAAATATTTAAATTTTTTCATACAGCTGATCCATGTAATATAAAAATGATTTCTTAATTCGTTTAATTTGCTTTCCTTTAAACGACTTTTCAATTCTTTAAAAATTATTCGTTTAACATATTCGGTTTATCCTTATCTTGAAGTTACATTTACAGTTGTCATTGTAACAATTTTTTTAAATATCATTAGATATTCGCCGTTTACTTTATTACGTTATTTTTTGTTTTTACGTGATTTCAATTTTTTTTTTTTTTTTTTTTTTTTTTTTTTGTTTTCATTTTTTTTTTTTTTTTTTTTGTAAATCTTAAAGCAAGCAAGTGCAGAGTAAACCCTGCATTAATGTTTTTTTTGGTCATTTTTTTCCAACATAAATTAAATTTTGCCTTGTACGGGAGCTTCACCCCTTATCCCTACCAGGGCTCTGCCTCTGGTGGGGATAGGGTTTTCATAGGTTGCAGTATTGTCGCGATAAAGGTATCGTGCCATATGGTCGAGGAGTATACCTTTTATTCTTCCAACGTATGTAGACATTGCTATAAATTGCAATAAGCTAGTTCTGAATTCGAATTTTTACTGTAGTGAAGAATATTAAATGAATAATAAATAGAGGAGACCGGGGCGGATACGCCCACGTTTTGAAAAATTTATTTTTCTACAAGATAGTAATGATTATTGAATAACAACTTATGTCACGCGCTAGTGTCTCTCCTAAGAAACAAAACTTCAATCATCATTTTCAAGGATCTTTACTAATTTTCAAGTTTTTACAAAAAGTTGAAAGTAGTATTGGATCAGCCATTAGGATAAACCCCGGGGAAATAGCCCACCACCCGGGGCAAATACGCCCACGTTATTAATTAAAGAATTTTGCATGAAAGTAATAGGAAACAACATATAAGAAATAAAGTATATTGTTTTGAGTAACGTCCAAAAATAATTTTCTAAGCACTATCCGAATATACACTAAACAATTCTTGCAAATGAAAATAAAGTCCGAAGTTCGCATACATTTATCATGAGCTGGTTTGTGACATTCGATACATCGCTTTTTATCCAGTAGAGACAATAGTTCCCAAATATTTGCAACAAATTTCATCTTCTTCTTCGGGATTTCATCTACTTTGCAACCTCCTGCGTATTTATTCATTATAATTAATAAATATTGTCAATAAATGGACTGGGCGTTTTTGCTCCGAACGGCAAATTTTTCTTCAAAAAATCATTAAAAATAGAAAAAAACTTTCTAAGACAAAAGTACTAGAGCCTCTAGTTTTTCATACTTCAAACAGCAGGGAAAACTTATCTGGCTGCAAAGCAACGAAAAACGAAAACTGTAGATATTTTTTCCCAAACTGCAAAACTTAGATGTTGAGACTCCGGAACGTCAAAACCATCTACTTTTATTGATAACGTTCTAACCACAATGTCGATCGCTATGATTTTTTTGTGGTTATGTCTATGAGTTAGGGCACACTTATAAAAAAATTTGCGCGAAATTTGAATGAATGTATTAGAAAGAAACAGCGGGTGGGCGTATTTGCCGCTTGGGCGTAATTACCCCGGTCTCCCCTACGTTAATAATATTTTTCACATTTAAATAATATGTCCTGTTAGTCACGATTTTTAATTGTCGATATTGTATATTAGAGAAATCGTAAGCAGATGAAAAGTATACCATGATTTGAAATGCAGAGAAAAATTATACTCTAATTTATTATTGTTAGTACCTATTCTTTGTATATATTTCTCTTCTTTTCATCAAAGCTGGCCGTCTTGGGCTTTTCAACCCATCAAGTCTGAAATTTGGCCCGTTTTTTTGCATGGCGTTTTAGTTATTACATCTGAAGGTAAAGTAGAGTTGATTAATTTCGGTTTCATAATCAATTTGTTTAACAGCAAAACCATATAATAATAAACCATAAATAAACCATATAATTCTGTGAATTAATGCGTACAATGATATTCTTTTTCTTTATTAAAATATTTTATATGCACAATCATGTGATCGCAGGTCTCTGGATGATGAAAGTAATTTTGGGTCATGATCGGGTCAAACTTCGGTTAATTTTGAGTCAAAAATTGACTAAAAACCTTTTGAAGATTATGGATTAATACCAAAACTCATCATAAATCAAACGCATGTACTGAAAGGATCATCGTTACTACCGACCGAAACGGATTGAAATTTCATTTCAGAATTCATATCATATGCATTGCATATGCATATGGTAAGGCAAACAATACTTAGCACGCTGACGAGCATAAATATTAGTGAGCTTGGAACGAACGTTGTCGAGTTATTTGTGTATCTTATGAATGTGGTTTCGAAAGTGCGCCTGGAACTCCTAAATAGATAATTGTTGTAAGCAAATGCACGAATGTAAAGCCACGCACACTAATTCCTTCTACGTGCCAAATATTACGACTATTGTTCTTCATTAATGTGATTATGATACTGTTCTAATCCTTATCTCCGCGCCGAAAGCACGCCAAGCAAAATATCCAAGATCGTAAGCGCATAAATTTATAATATGGTTTACAAACAAAGCATAAATGTACACAAGTGCTTCGGAGAGGCAGTTTCTGAAATCATGATGAAAATCGAGATTCAGTTCATTGTTAATTTTTGACATTAAAGTGATTGAGAAATTCAAAATCTCTATAACTATTTACCTATACGTTTTCCGAGGATTAAGGAATAGATTGTACATGCAATATCGAAAAATCGAACGATACGATTCTATAATTGATTTTTTAAAGGCTCTGTCATCACCTCTTCTGAAAAAATAGCATTAAAAAATGTATAGAAAACCTTTGCGATTTCTTTTATTTTTCGTATAAAAAATATTATAACTGCGATAAAACTTTTTGTATTTTTACTCAAAGGGTCATTTTTTAAAACGAACAAATTTCATGAAGCTTTTGATATGCTTTCGAGGATTATGAAAACGAGGAACGAACGAGTCGCAACGTACGCGTGAAAGTGAGCGAAAGTTTTGGGAGTTGAAACGGAATGGGAATTAACAGTTAGTGAGATTCTTTGATGTTTGTAATTTAATTTGTAGCGGCAACAATTTTGACACCGAGGTATGATTCGTAAAAATGTTCATGTTTTCCACTTTTGTGACTTAAGATGTTTAAAACCGAGCACTTTTTACTAGTATTTCTATAGTTTTTCGAAAATGAAAATAATATCAGTCTGTATCATAAAGATCATTCCTATTTTTTATACAGTATTACTCGTAGAGACAAAATTTATCTTTAATGGAATTAAATGTTGCACAGTTCTTACAATAAAAATAAACATAAAACATGTTTCAACTTTTTTATTTTTTTACTAATAAATTTTTCAGTTTGTAAGTCTTCCTCTTTGAATATACACCTGTGTAAACAATTTGAAAACTTTGTAACTGAAATCAACAGTTGTGCGATTTTTGAGAATCTGAATTTCTCACAAATATTTCAAGAACATTTCAAGTAATATTTAAATTTAGTACCTACTTATAATATTCTTCAATTTCGGATTCTGCAGTGATTCAATTCCTGATTTACCCCTTTGCGACGCAGTGGGACGTATACGTCCCACCTACTTCATCTCAGTTTTTATTAGATTTCTAATTTGCGTTGACAGTTCATCAAAAATTTTTATCTTTGAATAACTTTTGGGGGTGTAAGGAATACATCTAGCGCAAAAAAGTATATGAATTTGTTAATTTCTTATTAGTTACAAACAATTAAAACTGGAAAATCTCGTTTTTTTTACAATAAATTCGGCTGTGTCTAAACTATAAGTCATAGAAGTCTAAATTTTGTTTTGCAATTATCTCAAACATTGAAACGGAACAATATATTTTTTTCAGAATTTTTCGTAGGTCAGTTTTTTCCAAAACAGTTTTCGAAATATGCAAAAATAAAGTTTCTTGTTATGTTGGTCTATAAAAGATTCTGAGAGACAGAGATAACTTTTCAATGAGCATAAAAGTCGGTTTTGAATTTTTTGGGGTCGCTGATTACGATTCTGATGCCAGAGTTCAAAAATTCAAAATGGCGGCTACAAAATGACAGCCATTTTTTACTATTATACATCATCGAATTTTTCTACAATGAGTATAAAACTATATTCACGGAGGGTTTTTGGAGTCGCTGATTACGATTCCGATGTCAAAATTTAAAAATTCAAAATGGCGCCTATAAAATGGCAACTATTTTTCACGAAATTTCCGAATTCCGTTATAATCAGTATAAAACTCGATGTACGAAGGTTTTTTGGGTTACTGATCACAATTCTGATATCAAAATTACGAAATTCGATGACGCTAAGCTTTGCTTCGCTGACTTATATACAGGGTGTCCAAAATTCGGCAATCCACTCTGAAAATATGTACTTGTTATCGAAGTAAGTAACGATTTTTCCTTTTTAACTTTTTGAAATTAAACATGAAATTTAGCCTAATTTGAGCCCATTTTGAGTTGTACAACTCTAACGTTAGAATCGTGATCAGCACATCAGCAGCCCCCTGCAACTTCCTTTCAGTCGAGTTTTTATGCCGACCACGGTTGCTAGGCGGCGCCACCGGTACCGGCACAAGATATCCCCATTTCCCCATTAAGAAATTTATTTTAATTTTTAGCAACAAAAGTTGTAATTTATCGGTTTTTCTCCAATTTCAAAACGTTCAATATTACGTGCATGTTGTTCAATTTTACTAAATTCGAGGACAAATTATTCAGTCCAAATTGTACGAATGAACGATCGTGATAAGTTCGGATACATAGCATATAATATAAACATAATCATCGATGCAAAAATGTTCTATAAGAGTGAATAAAAAGGTTGTCGGGCCTTTTTGTTATATTTTAGTGTGAGACTTATATGAATATAAAATCGAGGGTAGCCGAAGACTCTCTCCTTTTCTTTCAAAACAATATTTAGTAGGAACGCAAAAAAGTAAGCCTGGAAAATTTAATACCGTATGGCCGACGATTCGTGTATATTTTTATTATTATATTTATTTGTTTTTTTAGATATTTTTTTGTTGCGAGATATTTTTCAATATTAAATAAAGGTCATCACCCCAATTGTGAATTTTTGTGATAAACTTTTTTTATGCTAATTTACTCTTAAGCGATTGTATTTTTTATTTTTTTTTATAATTTTTCCTTGTAATGTATTACCTGACAACCTTTTTAAATTTTTTTGGAGTTTTTTTTCATAGGGATACTTTTCTAGTATATTATGTTACATTAATTCGAAATTATAAGACCGTGGAACTAAAATGCTCCATTTCGCAGATTTTAATGCATATTTACGAATTCCTAGTTTGCGAGAATCAATAATTCGGTTTTTCACTTTTCATCTTAGCACAGTTTGGTTTTTTTTTTGGCGCAAATTCGAAAGTTTCCTATGTGAAAATAAAATCTATTGGGCAAACTTTTAATTTTTAAAACACTAAAAGGTTTTTTCTTTATATGCAACCTTCGAAAACTCTCATCAAACTATAACTGTGCAATCATATTCTATGAAATCAACGAGTAACTAACATATATCCCAAACACCTACTTTTCATTTTCGAATCAAGTAACAATTCATTATTCATAATTATGTAACTTTTCGTCTTTTTTGCCACGGTGACAGAAATGGGACAATTACTCGGACAATAACAATGGGTGATAGAAATAAGATAATTACAGAAATGAGGCAATCATGTAAATTATAAGAAACTGTCGTTAATAATACAAACTCCGCTGTACTAAATAATCCGAAAGATCAATTTGTGAACTTATGTTTGTTCGGTGAATTTGCTCCATGTTCTTAATAGAGATAATAAATTAACTTTTACGAGTTTCAGAGTTGCTGCCTGCCCTCACTGAACGTAGATGTTGCACTAACTGTAACTAGAAAATATACCTGAGAACGAAACAATGCAAGGTATGCATCGCTGAACCTGCACATCATGTTTCATCAACCATGAGCTTTTCGGTACAACGATGTATCTAAAAAACTGTTTTTATATTTTTTCCGAATTAAATTCTATTGCGGTTATCGCTGGAAAAATTTTTACATGTAGTATTTATGCAATAACAAAAATATGATTTTTCCGTCAGAACTAACTCCTAAAAGTTGTTATTTGGAAAAATATTAGCTGGAATGCAAAATGAAAAAAAAAACATTTACATATTATAAATACCAGTTGTTGTTATAAAAGACTATTGTATTGACTGATTGAAATTCGACTTAGACATAAAAGATTCGACAATTAGGATCCATAGATATTCAAGAAAACGAATAACTAATCAAAGTTCTTCTTTGCAGTTATTTTTAATCTACTTTTTATGCTTATTGCATCTTTAAATTTCAGAATCTCTGTGTGTAGAGATAATTTACTTAATATTCATTATTACCCAGAAAAATCCAATCGACGATACATCACCTTTTAATGGGACGAAACGCAGTCAATGCGATTTGAACAGATCAAGCAATTTTCTTTTCGATTGTTCTCATCACGAGAGTAAAAAAAATTTTCTGAAGCAGCGTCAACGAATTACATTCTTCATCGAGCAAGACAGGTCAAGCCATGAAAACAATGAAATCGGAAAAGTTCTGACCTGCCAGCCACCTAACCCAAGCAAATTCTAGTGAGCACCCAGATGTGACAGATAACATAACAAACAAGATCGAGCACGTGAGGGTGAATATCACGAGGATAAATGGAGTTGATGGACATCGGCCCGGGCGGGCGTAAAATGTCCAGGAATGGGGTAGGAAACGGAAGTCAGCGCACGCGGGAAGTGGACATTGGCCCCGACTCGACGACCTATAAATTCTTTTTGTATCTTCTGCTTCTTCCGCCGTACTTATAATCTTTCGTACTAAAAAAAAAATTCGCCACACAAGACAACAACGTAAGTTTATTTAACGTAAAAACTGATTGTTCAACCATATTAAAATATTTTATTCAACTCCCGCAAGGAATATATGATTTCGGACCCGTGCTGAGAGTTAGAAAAATGATGAATTACCTGACTGTTAACGTGAAAGTTCTTCTCTCACGCTAAACCGTGGGAGAAGTACGTACTTCTCCCACGCTGTGATCAACTGATACAACATGGCGGCCCTGCGTATCGATGTGGGTATAGCGGGTATAGCTGAATCTTCCTTCGTCACATTCAATAAACCCAATATGGCCGCCGCGGAGAATTTGAAATCCACGTATGTAACAAATGCAAATTTCATATTTTCCGCGGCAACCGTATTGGATCTTTCGATTGTTACGACGGAGCTATAATCGATGTTCATCGAATCCGCGCGATTGCGCGCCATAACCTCAAAGTAAACGCGACGTAAACAACCGGACGTCAACAACCGTAAACAAGTAAAAAAGTGAAAAACGAC
>JAPYZL010102139.1:0-13932 GCA_030522825.1 Platygaster orseoliae
TTTTTCTTTTCTTACCTCGTATCAGTGATTTATTAATATTTCCCTAGGGAAGAATGATTTATTCGTGAGTACCCCAAAAAGTGGATTTTGTTCCCACATGCCATGCAAAAAAAGTGGCCTTTTTTGTGGATGCATGGGAAAAAAAATATTACAGTCCAATACCAACGTACATCATGTAGGCTGCAACAAGCTAGTACGAGTAAATGACGTAATAGCGATTTTTCTGGATAATTACTAGTTTTTCGCCAAAGATTTGGCAATGTTTCACATCTTATGTCAATTAAATTTATTTTCAAGTCTTCTTGGATAATCTCAAGTACAACGGATCAGTTTATGATGATTCACAAATTTTCATAACATATTATTACGATTATTAACAACAAATTAGCGAAATTGACCAAATTGAAAAAATTTCATGTATTCATATGTTTTATTAAAAATTAGAAAAAAAAGTTATTATTTCTTTATTCATCAAGATAAATTGCATCATTTTGTGAAAAAACGTTTAAGAAAACTAAAAAAAAATTATAATCTTGAAATAGACTAGAAAAAAAGAATCATAAATACCCCAATAAATCGTCCATTTATATCGTTATCTGAGAAATTAATTATGAATAATATGAAGCTGTTTTTTCACAAAATGATGCAATTTGTCTACATAAATAAAGAAATAATAACTTTTTTTTTTAAATAAAACATATGAATAGATGAAATTTTTTTAATTTGGTAAATTTCGCTAATTTGTTGTAAAAAATCGGAACAATATGTTATCACAATTTGTAAATCATCATAAACTGATCCGTCGTACTTGGGATTCTCCAAAAAGACTTGAAAATAAATTTAATTGACATAAGTGGTGAAACATTGCCAAATCATTGGCGAAAAACTATTAATTACCCAAAAAAATCGCTATTACGGCATTTACCCGTACTTGCTCGTTGCAGCCTACATGATGTACGTTGGTATTAGACTGTTATATTTATTTTACAGCCTACGAAAACACCAAGGAACAATTTAACGTCTCAAGCTTATTTTAAGGCCGTCTTTTGGGTTCAAAAAAAATTATAGACTATGATGGAGACAAAATCCCATGTTATTTAAATGGGAAAAAGGAGGGCTCTGGTGGCACGGGTTAACGTTCGATTAAAAATCTGAAAAAATGTAGAGATTTTCTTTTAATTATTTGGAGTCACTTTAGAAGGCGTAGCGGTCAAAGTTCGACCAAAGCCATTTTAAGGATCTACCTACTAATTATCTGATTTTGCACGTGAATTATCGAGTTTTTATGTAGTAAAATGAGTATTACAGAAAAACGAAATCTTATTTTCTCTTTATTTGACAAGATTTCAGATAGTGAAGACTTGCTCGATTGAACAAAAAAATTATACATTATTTTGTTTCCAAATCCGATAATATTGAAACAGAAATATCTCGCTTGCCGAGGAAACGTAGGAATTTTCGTAGGTCTTAACATTCAACGTTAATTTGAATATTTCGCAACCAACGACCAGGCTTGAGAAGCCCGAAAAAACTAAAGGACAGTATAGAAAAATTTTTGATTCTAAATATCTTATTTTGCATTTGAATTATCGAGTTTTTATGTGGTAAAATTGAGATTACAGAAAAACGAAAATTTGTTTTCTCTTCATTTGACAAGATTTCAGATAGGGAAGACTTGCTTGATTGAACAAAAAAAGTATACAAATTCGTTTCCCAATCCGATAATATTGAAACAAAAATATCTCGGTTGCCGGGGAAACGTGGAAATTTCAGTAGGTTTTAACAGAAAACGCTAATTTGAATATTTCGCAACCGACGATCAGGCTTGAGAAGCCCGAAAAAACTAAAGGACAGTAAAGAAACATTTTTGATACTAATTATTGGATTTTGCACGTGAATATTGAATATTAAGTTTTTATGTAGGAAAATGAGGATCACAGAAAAACTAAAACATGTTTTATCTTCATTTGACAAGATTTCAGATAGTGAAGACTTGATCGATTGAACAAAAAAAGTATACATTATTTTGGTCCAAAATCCGATAATATTGGAACAGAATTATCTTGCTTGCCGAGGAAACCTCGAAATTTTCGTAGAACGTAGCAGAAAACGTTAATTTAAATATTTCGCAACCGACGACCAGGCTAGATAAGCCCGAAAAAACCAAAGGACAGTGAAGAAAAGTTTTTGATTCGAATTATATGATTTTGCACCTGAATTGTCAAGTTTTTATGTAGTAAAATCAGGATTACAGAAGAACGTAAACTTGTTTTCTCTTCATTTAACCAGATTTTAGATGGTGAAGACTTGCTCGATTGAGAAAAAGAAGTACACAAATTTGTTCCCAAATTCGAAAATATTGAAACAGAAATATCTCGCTTGCTAAGGAAACGCGGAAATTTTCGTAGGTCTTTACAGGAAACGTTCAATTGAATATTTCGCAACTACCTTTAGGCTTGAGAAGACCGAAAAAAACAAAGGACAGTAAAGAACAATTTTTTAACCTTACTATCTTATTTTGCACGTGAATTATCGTGTTTTTGTGTAGTAAAATTGAGATTACAGAAAAACGAAAACTTCTTTTCTCTTCATTTGACAAGATTTCAGATAGTGAAGAATTGCCGGAATGAACAAAAAAGCATAAATTATTTTGTTCCTAAATCCAATAATATTAAAACAGAAATATCTCGCCTGCCGAGGAAACGTCAAAATTTTCGTAGAACTTAACAGGAAACGTTAATTTGAATATTTCGCAACCAACGACCAGGCTTGAGAAGCCCGAAAAAAGTAAAGGACAGTGAAGAAAAATTTTTGAATCTAAAGATCTGATTTTGCACTTGAATTATCGAGTTTTTATGTATTAAAATTGAGATTACAGAAAAACGAAAATTTGTTTTCTCTTCATTTGACAAGATTTCAGATAGAGAAGACTGACTTGATTGAACAAAAAAAGTATACATTATTTTGTTTCCAAATCCAATAATATTGAAACAGAAATATCTCGCTTGCCGAGGAAACGTGGAAAATTTTCGTAGGTCTTAACATTCAACGTTTATTTGAATATTTCGCAACCAACGACCAGGCGTGAGAAGCCCGAAAAAAGTGGTGGACAGCGAAGAAAAATTTTTGATTCTAAATATATGATTTTGCACTTGAATTATCGAGTTTTTATGTAGTAAAATTGAAATTACAGAAAAACGAAAATTTGTTTTCTCTTCATTTGACAAGATTTCAGATAGTGAAGACATGCTCGATTGAACAAAAAAATTATACGAATTCGTTTCCCAATCCGATAATATTATAACAGAAATATCTCGCTTGCCGGGGAAACGTGAAAATTTTCGTAGGTCTTAACAGTAAACCTTAATTTTTAATATTTCGCAACCGACGATCAGGCTTGAGAAGCCTGAAAAAACTAAAGGACAGTATAGAAAAATTTTTGATACGGAATATCTGATTTTGCACGTGAATTATCGAGTTTATATGTAGTAAAATTGAGATTACAGAAAAACGAAAACTTGTTTTCTCTTCATTTGACATGATTTCAGATAGTAAAGACTTGCTCGATTAAACAAAAAAAGTATACAAATTTGTTCCCAAATCCGATATTATTGAAACAGAAATATCTCGTTTCCCAGGGAAACGTGGAAATTTTCGTAGGTCCTAACAGAAAACGTTAATTTGAATATTTCGCAACCGACGACCAGGCTTGAGAAACCCGAAAAAACTAGAGGACAGTAAAGAAAAATTGTTGATACTGTTGGAGTTGGGTTAAAATGTGTCGACAGTTATTCACTTGTTAAACAGTTTATTGCTCAGCACATACCCGTGGCGAGTGCTCGGCCAAGTACAAGAGCCGAAGCGCTCCCGAAAAACCACGCAGGACCCCGTGGCCCGAAAATGGTCGCGCTTACGCGCGGCGCAGCCTTGAGCCTCTAAAATTAACTTCCTCGTATTAAGACCTAAACTCTAAGACGTCCCCCCCCTCCCCTTAATCGGGAAGTTGATTAATTAGTATTAAGAAAACACACAAACTACTCTAGCCGCCACAGATCTTATTTCTCTAACGTCGCTTTCCTTCGTAGACGGTACCCTGGTAGCGATTCATCACTATTCCCTCTAGTAGCTGCCGAGGTTGACATGAGACCGACAAGAAAATCAATTAAACCATATGCAAGTAAAATAAAATCAAAATAAACGTGTACACTCCCCTGTCTGTAAATACAGACATGGAAACACACACACACACATATATATATATATATATATATATATATATATATACGAAATAATATATATAGATATATAATTTTAAGTCAGGGCCCCCCCCCCCCCCCTTATGAAATCCTGGATCCGCCACTGCATGAAATTTAAGACATATTTGAAATAATATGTGTGGAAAATTTATTTAAATCAATTAAGTGTCTCGAGGTAATACACATTTCATAAATGTGTATTTATTCATGTTTCTAATATCTTGTTTATAAAATTTCATTTTAATTTTTATAGATTAATGATGGAACGTGCATTAAACTCAAGTAGATGTCTAAATTATCCATTTTTCAAACATGTTTACCTAAAGTACGTTTAAAATAGCAGGCTTATGAAATATTAGGTACATTTTAATACATTTCGAAGAAAAAGTGTATGAAATTTTAGTTTTCAGTTAAAAACTTTGTTAGCAGTGTCGAAACATTTGAAATTGGAAATCCAAAATTGAAATGATACAGACCTCGAATTTTTAAGTGGAATTTATGAAATCATCAAATGCGGAATGATTATTATTGGCCTTTATAACTGAAAAACAAATCAAATGATGAAAATCTGTTGAAGGAAATTATGGTGTTTTTGTAGATCAAGATATTGAGTTGTTTACAATCATACTTATAAATATGAGTGATTAGAAACTTGTATGGTATCAATATTTCATGTAATTTGTATTTTTGTCAGAGTTATATAAATTATGTTGGAATTTACACCAATGCTGATTTGGAAAAAAAAATTTGAAAGAATGTACTTTTGTGCTCTTCACTATGTACCGAACTTCTGCTGCTGAGTTTCAAAATATTCTGTGAGTTTTTTAAAAAACTTATGAATTTTACAATGAAGTCTGAGGAAAAACGCATGTATTTTCCATGGGAAATTTTTTACAACCGAAAATTTTCATGTATCCTTTCCGTAAACTTTCATTGATTATCAGTAATATTTTAATTGAGAGATTATGTCATACAAATATGTAAAATAGTTATGATAATTGAGTATCAAATTGAAACATGTTATTCGTAATAAAATGACAGTTACTTTTTTCAATTTCAGGACTATCTTGGCTGTTCCATTAAGAATTTCATGATTTTACTATGTAGTTTATGATTTCAACAATAATAAGACAGGAAATTTTATGTTCCTGAAATGTATAAGTGTTTATATCAAAATAATATAAATTTTCACATAGTTTTACGAAAGATATTGTAGTCAATTTTTACTCAATTATGAAGTCTGAAAAATTTATTAATTTTCTCGTATTTCTGAGTCAGTAGTTGAGATATTTGATTAATGGTGTCAATTTAAATTATTTATGTGCATATTGAAAATGAAAATGGTTTTTCTATAACCGAAAAAGTATTATTTAAAAAGAATGTTTTTCACGAAATTGATGAAATAGGCGCAACGCTAATTAAAAAAGTAAATTAAATTATTAAATTATTATTAATAATTGAAAATTATTTTATATTAAAAAAAATGAAAATTGAAATGAATTAAATTAAATTAAATTTAGTTAAATAAATTGAATTAAATTAAATTAAAAACTTAAATTATTTAAGTGCACATTGAAAATGAAAATGCATTCTCTATAACCTAAGAGGTATTATTTAAAAAGTCTGTTTTTCACGAAACTGATGAATTAGGTGCAATGTTAATTGAAAAATTAAATTAAATTTTTAAATTATTATTAAAAAATATAAGTTATTTGAAATTAAAATAAATTAAAGTAAATTAAATTTAATTGAATTAAATTAAATTAAAATAATTATATTAAATTGAATTAAATTTAAGAAATTGAAAATTATTTCAAGAAATTATTAAATATTACCCTTAAAAAATTAAATTATTTAAGTGCACATTGCAAATGGATATGGTTTCCCTATAACCTAAAAAGTATTTTAAAAAATGAATGTTTTTCACGAAATTGATGAAATAGGCGCAACGTTAATTCAAATATGCAATATTTACTTTTAAAAAGATGGAAAAATTATCTATGAATAATTTCCAAACCTATTTTAGTTTTGGAAAAATTAATATTACTCTCCAGATCTGCTACGAAAACAAGATTTTTATTTTTTAATGATGTTCGGATATCTGACATTCAGTGGCGGATCCAATATTTTGTAAGGGGGGGGGGTCCATGACGTAAAATTATATATCTATATATATTGTGTGTGTGTGTGTGCTAATAACATCTTTTATTTTCCCAAAGGGGGGGGGGATTCCTGACCCGGAACCCCCCCCCCCCCGTAGATCCGCCACTGCCGACATTTATAAGAATCTATTTGTAATTATAGATGAAAATGTTAATAGTGTTTTTTTAAAGTTTTTAATAGAATATTTTTTAATGAAACATTTACAAAAATGATCAAAAACCTTGTTTGTACATTTTTATCAGAAAGTATTGTTAATTATTGTTCTGCATGATTTTCGTTATTTTGAACAATTTATTAAGTTACTTAAGAGAACCAATACCTATAGATAGATAGAATAATCGAAAAAGAATTTTTTCATCAATCAGTTTCTTACGGATCTTGCAATTCTACAAAATTTTAGAATGGAAATCGTATTATTTCAAAAGATGTGCCTCAATTTCCATTACAGCGCGAACATCGTGCCTCCCAAGCGTTTTTCTCAAAAACCATGTTTTTCGAACTGGCGTGCATCATAACTCAAAAATGACTCAACCAATTTCGATAAGTTTTATATGATTTTAAAGGGGATATCATTCTCCAGGGATTGACAAAGTCGAAAATTGTAACAGGAAGTGGTTTGTGTCCCTTTAAAAAAAAAAAAAATAATAGAAAAACAAACGATTTTTTTCTTTTAAAGTATGATAATTATTGTAAAAAAATTGAAAAACTAAAAACTCAACTTCACTCTTTGGAGAACATAATTTCGAACAATAAACGCTTATGACTTTTTTTTGTAAAATTCAATCTGCAGGCTGTAGAATGCACGCCAAATGCTCTCTCCAAAACGGTATGGTCAACTTTGAGCGCTCAGATCTCAACACGGAGGCTCAATTTCGACAAACTATATATTTTATATTTTTGGGTACATCTTGAAATACAAATGTTTCAAATTTCATGTTTCTGCGAGCAAACCTTTTTTTTCAACAACGCGTAATGTTGGTTAGTGAAAAACGCCGTCAATATGTATTGGTCCCCTGAAGTAAGCTAATAACATTTTCAAGTAGCTAAATCACCATAAATATTTATTTTTACTTAATAATTTGTTCAAAAATATATTCATTTTCAAATTCATTCTTATTTAAAACTGCTCCAGAACTCAAAAAAAATCAAAATTTGTATAAAAAAGTTATACAAAAACAAAACTAAAAGTTATACAAAAAAGTATATCAGCATGATAAAATGACAAATTTAAAACATTCCACTTAGAGTTAAAAGCGTATCAAAATTCCAAAATAAATATCGCGTCGCACTTAGTGGTATATGAAAAAACAAAAATTTGTTTGAGGGACCACTAAATTACCTCCAATAATTTTTTTTCCTCAACGTACTCCAATAATCAGAGTTTATCCGTCTGAATTCCAAAAAAACATTTCTCCAATCGCCCTAATATTCATATTTATAACTTCAAAATTCAATTTTCACATAACCTACCGTTATATCCCAGACACAAAATAGACCAAAATATCACATAATCACGTATTCCAAGACATGAAAATAAATCACGCTCGATTCCGCACGAAGCGTAAAATAAATTCCAATTCTTATTCTGATTAGTACTACTTAAAATGTGACATTTCATAAAAGTTGACGACGTTTAAAAGCACTCACAATTACTACAAATATAATTCCTGCGAAATCAACTCTCCAGATATCTTACAAATCTCTGTACCACACCCCGACTGTAACCCTGATTTATCCTCATTTCGCCATCATCAGAATCCGATAAATTGAAGGAACAAAACCGTCTTGGAACGGAGCAAGGAGAAAAAGACGTCGTAAACCGTTGTGCCGGAAATGAAACAAGTCGTCGGGGAATAATGCAGCAATAAGCGCGCGATCTCCAATCGTTTGGAACGCGCGCGCGGATCTCGAAAGAACCGCTTCTTGGAGATGGGGCGAGCGCGTAATCTGCCGTATCTCTGGCGGAAGCGGGCCCCGTTGTATATAGGAAGGCGAGCGCGTGTCTTTGCCGCGAATTAAAGCAACGATGCGCGCTGATTAATGCCGCGGATGCACGTGTTGATAACGAGTGTCGCGCAACCAGTGTCCCGGCAAGGCCCGATGATTAATGCACCTTCCCGGGGCCCCCGAGGGGCGAAATTTTTTCTTTTTTTTCGTCTCGCGTGAGCTACCGCTGTGGAACTGAAAAAGATTCGAGTGCTTTTTCAAACAAAAGTAACACGACAAAAGGGGCATTTCAGGAGTTACATAGTATACCTTTTTCTTTAGAGAAATACAGAGTTTTATTTATTTATGTTTACATTTAAGCCGAATCTAAGTTCCCGAAAGGTCATTTTTCCGATATGTCATCATTCCAAACGTATTATTTCCCGAATGGCCATTTTCCCGAAAGTATTTTTCCCCGAACGACAATTTTCCCGAAAGTATTAATTTCCGAATTTCGGTTAGAATTTCACTTTTATTTCAATTTTATACATTTATGAACTTCATAAAAAGAGTCTTCAATAAAAAGAGTCATGGTGGTCATGGTAAAAGTTTTAAATTCAAAAATTGTAAATTTTATTTTATTCTAAAATTATAAAAATTTTAAATTTAATTTATGAGTTAAGAATTTTGTTACAGTATTGAAATTTTTAAATCGTAAATGCGTAACCATGGCATTTCTAGACATTAGGCTGATAGGAAAATTTCCCGTTCGGGGAAATTAACAACCCGTCGGGGAAACGGATTCGGGAGAAAGACCGTTCGAGAAAATGGTTTTTCGGAAACATGGCTGTTCGAAAAAAGACCTTTCGGGAAAACGGATTCGAAAAAACGGTTTTCGGGAAAATGACCGTTCGGGAAAATTGTCGGCAACGTTTAATTTTGTATTTAATTTTATAATTTATTTTTCATTTAAATTATTTTGTATTATTATTTCAAACTAAATATTTTCATTTATTTTATATCGATTTATATTTTAATTTAACGTAATAACTAATTTTATATTTAATTATATTTTTTTTATATTATCTATATTTTTTTTAATCATGTAACTCTAGTTTTTTTTTCAAATGCGATAAAAAATTTCAAAAGGCACATCTATTATTGTGTTTTATATAAAATATCTGGTGAAAATTCGAAAAATTGGGGAAGCTTATATACTTATATATTATTCTCCTTCTCGAAGAATTCTTTTTGAAAAAGTGCTATCGCGCTGAGAACGATATCTCAATAATCACTACATCGATCAATTTTAAATTTGAAAGCGTTGTTTGTACACACAATAGCTACTTTGTAAAGGTAGGGTTTTACAGAAAAATTTTTTACAGTTACAATGTTATTTTTTTCAAAAAAGTCAATTTTTAAAAGTTGAGAAATTAATTTTCCCGCCTAAAAAAAATAAATATCAAAAATATTACTAACGTATTACTGACTATATACTAATAAATATTATTATAAACTAATAATTTATCATTGAATAAAAAAATACTATTTACCGTGATAACGGCAAAAAATGTAGAAGATGATATAATTGATATATTTCTTCACTAGGGTGAAAAAGTTTTTTTAACGAATCAGATGAGTGATATTTATATTTTAGTCAATAATATGTGGAAATGCCAGTTTTGCATCGCCCGAGTGTGAGGAAAAGTGGCTTTTTCCACACGGCGTTGAATAAATTAATAAATGAATGTATTTCATAGTTGTTTCAAAATAGATTATGAGTATAAAAAATTTTTCTCTATATATATCAGCTTCTAAGTAACAGCAGTTTTTCCAGGCGATATTTCGGAATTTTACCGCAAGAAAACTTTTTAATATTATAAAAATCAAATAAATACCGATCAATCTAAGCCAAAGTTAAAAATTTTCTTTTATTAATCTTATATTTGATTTATAATAATTTTTTTAATATTTTTATAATTAATTTAAATTAATTTATATTTTTATTATTTATTCTTTTTTTATTAGAATATTTTATTTATATATTCTCTTTTATAAATTAGATTAATAAAAAAGAGTTTTTAAACTTGGCTCCTAGTGTTCGAAATTAATTCGATTTTTATACTATGGAAAAAAAACGGAGCATGAAAAATTTAAGTATTAACATGTTTTAATTTTTTTTTAAATTGTTTATTTGTATTTTCTTTTTGAAACCTCTACCTCCAAAATGAATGTATGCTTTTAAAAAAATTTCATTAGTGCGTCCGTTGCTTTATTGCGAATACACGATTTTGTAAATCCTACCACGATGAAAAAAAAATTGTAATTTTTTTATAATCTACAGTAGTGTAATTATAGTTTAACTACTATTTGGTTCTTTATGAATGATGATGTATTTTTTATAAATTGAGGAAACAAAAAAAAATGCAAGAAACAGAATTTTTTTTCAAGTTCTGTCGTTTTGAAAATAAATGCAATAAATATCTATAAAGTAGTCGGTCGATAAATATACTACTATAGAGATTCTGCATTTTTGCGTTGCTTTAAAAAAAAAGAAAAAAGAATTCACGATTGTTTTGTGTATATTTCCATTTGATAATTTTTTCATTTTTCATTATTCATAATATCGTTTTTTGTGTCAAAATTAAACATAATTTTGAGAATCTTACTTTTTTTGGTTCTTCAGTATTCTTACTTAAACGACTTTTTGAAGATGTGTAATCATATCTAGTGACTTTAATGTCAGAAAAATTTGAACGAACACTTTTGAAAACCAATTGTGAAATTTAGTTGATTTTCACTTCGATGTTTTATGTTTTACACTTAATTATAACGGTTTTGTAGACTTATTTTTCTTTTTTCACTTTTCTATATTTTTTGAAAGGTTTTAATTCAAATTGTTCGCAGTTTATGAATGTTTTCTGCAAGACTATTTATTAATTTTTATATGAATTCCATACTATATGTTTTTTATTCATAATTTTGTATCACCCAATTTTAAAGAATTTCAAAGATTAACAATGGAATGTTGGTATTAAAAAACTTTGTTAATAAAAATTCCAAAATTTGTTTAAAATTTCACGAAAATCATTGCAATATATCATAAATGTATTTGATTCGGTTACGAAAATTAAGTAATTTTCCCCAAAAAACAGACATTTATTTATTTATAACGTTATGTGATCAACTGAGTTTTCGGTAACTAATCCATATATCTCTTCATATTTCAAATACCTGAATTTCCAAAATCAGTAAAAAATAAAGAAAATTTTTCATTTAAATTCAACGTATTTGTAAATGCAGAAAAACTTCAATAATCTTCAATTATTAAAATACAATTTGCTTTAAATTTTGGGGAAAAATATTCAGTTCTAATTACTATATGATTCTCGATTCCAAATTGTGCATTTTTCAATCTTTTTTATGTTGAAGGATGAACTTGACTCATGATTATCAAATTAACTGTTCCTTCATTAATTTATTCACCATCAACAGATTTCTTTCGAAACCCATAACCTGTGAAAATAAAAATAACGTACCTCAATTACAGTCAACAATATACACTTCCCTCGAAATCATCAAAACGATTCCTACTAACATGAAAACTAAAGACTCTTAAAATACAATCTATGAAAATTTAAACTTCAATCCTCGAAGATCAACCAAAAAAAGTTACTTTTATTATCATTCTCGATATAAACTTCGATTAAAAACCTCCTTTTCATACTTTGTCTTACAAGTTTCAGACGTTTACAGTGCAATACTAAAATTTTCAAAGTCATTTTAACCATAGGTGTAAAATGTTTATAATAATATATATCTCACAAATGTTTTATTCCTTCCGCAGGAGTAAGGGTGAAAGACATAAGAAACCCGTAACCTTTGCCAGAGATTTCGCAATGGCACTTAGTTTCGTTAGTTTATCGTCGATTCGAGCAATGTCCGCCACAAATATAACGTACAACGCGACAACGTATTATCGCTTTATGTGGGCAGGCCTTTACTCGAATGACGTTGCGTGGGAGATGGCACGATAGCTCGAGTGCCAAGTTAATGAGCGTCTTTTCCCAATCGTCTCTTGTGTCTTTCCAAAAAATAGCAAAATATATACTTCGTGTTACATGAAACCGTGGTTTTAAAAGTTTTATACCCACTAGTATAAAGGTTTTCTTCGCAAACTCAGCCGCTCAAACGCATCTTCTTTCAGACTTTTTTGGAAGCGTGAAAAAAGTTTAACAAATCACATAAAAAGCTTTCGATGGGAATAATGTAATGAATTTGTTGTAGATTGTACATAAGTCGTTAAAAGGCGAAAAGTTTTTGACGTTTAAATGCATGTTAAATTGACAGGAAAAAAATTATAAAATACTCCAAATAAATTGTTTTTCTATTATGTTTTCCCAAAGTCAAAAATAAGGTTACTCGAAATTTCAGTAAAAGTGTGAAAATAAAAATCTAAAAATAAACTATTGAATTATCATGTAAATTTATGAAATATTGTATTAAAATAATTATATATCTGGATTGTTATATTGTTTTGCTTCATTTTATACAGACCAGAAAGAGCTGTTTCTCTGGGAAACAAATCTTCTAGATATTTACGAAAAAATCATTGACTACTTCATGTGCACAAACTGCTATGAAGTGCCGTTCCCATAAATCATAGACGCGTGTAATATACGAGGAATCCGCGAAAAAAAGTGCAACACGTAGTAAGTGGCTCCGAAGAACAAAGAGAGAAAAAGGAGAAAGGAGCAACGGGGCAGAAAGGCCACCGGTTTCAGGCGTAGAGTGCGACAATATCATTCCAATATTATAATATTAATATTTGCGTTTGATAGAAAAGATTGTGATAAACCATTTTAAATCGTAAATGTAAAGTTTTAAGATCTGAGAAACGTGAATAATTAGTATTTAAAACAACCATCATGAACAGCGAAATTTTACTTTTAGTTATAACTTTTCCCATTTTTTTAAAGCATGTGGAAATTTTTTTTTATCGTAGATTATTCCATATTCTTCTTTTTTAATTCTATGAGTAGAAATTATTATCATTTTCAAAATAGGAAGTAAAAAAAATGAGTTTAATAAATAACACTGGTCAACAGTCATTTTGCTGCTGGGCAGACAGTTAATTTTTTAAGGTAATTTGAGCACGCTGAATCCAAAAATGGCAACAATTTTGTTAATCAGCTCTTGTTTTTGCGGTATTTGAAAAAAGACACGTTTTTTTCTACATCCAATCTTTTGAATTTTCATAATTTTATTTTCTTCTGTACTTAGTCGAAAATCATTTTTTTATGTCGCTATGGATATTACGCGAACCAAAAAATCTAAAACTGAACATATTTTGACAGTTTTTTTATTTAAAAATTATGTTCGAAACAAGATTTAATCGATTTTTAAGCCAAAAATTGGAATTTTTTGAAATTCAAACCCTTGTCATGCACACAATTTATATTCATTTGAAACGAAATTAATTGTGTTTATTTGTAAACTCATTTTCCTCATTCAGGCCAAATTTCATGATGATCGGATGAAAATTCACGAAACGGTAATGAAATCAACCACGCGTGTCAAGATCAGT
>JAPYZL010102140.1:0-12041 GCA_030522825.1 Platygaster orseoliae
AGATATGTGAAATGATAATAAGAAAGTTGACATTTTTGAAAATGTCGAGAATTCGAAAATTATAATGCGTTTTATTTACACATTGCATTTCCTTGAATTACAAAATCGTTCAAATTACAGATTCGAAATAAAAAATTCACTCAATCGATGTACAAGTTTTCCGTTCTGAAATGAAATGATCGTCAGAATCAGGAATTTGCTTCGATAGAAAATTTAAAATCTGAATCATGAATAATGTTATCTTCCTAATGTTAGTACTGAGAATTTCGAGACCCTAATTTTCACGCATGTCAGCATTTCTCGTTTTCCGTTTCATTGTGTTGTTTTCCAACACCCGTAATNATTATAAACCTACCTAAATCTCTGGTAATTTTGCGAATTTCGAAAAATCGCAAAGGAAAAAATGTCTTAGAATTTCGTCAGGAATATATGGTTTTTTTTATCGCGGACTTTGGGACACCCTGTATAATAAATAATGATGGCGTTTTTTCTAGAATTCATGAAAAAATGCTTAAGAAATTCGGTGGAAACAAATAGACAAAAAATGAAACAATAAATGGAGAATTAATAACTCATGAATTAAAAAAACGATTGAAAATTTTTCAAAATGAGATAATTTATTATAAGATAATTATTAACAAACTTATTCAGAGACGTAATTTGGTATTCGAAAATACGCTTATAAAATTTAGTAGAAACGAACAGACACAAAATGAAACAATAAATGAAAAAAAATGAATTCATGAATCAAAACAACAAATCAAAAATTGTCTAAATGAAATAGGTTATCATAACATAATTAACAACAAAATTATTAAAAAGTGTTTCAATTTTTTTTATTTAATTATGTTTTGTTAGAAACGAGTGATGATTGAAATTTAAGTGATTGAAATTTATTGAGTAATTAATTAAACAAAAAATTAAAAAATCAGTATAACATCTTTGATTGCTTTTATTTCGTTATAAATGAATTATATTTCCTTTAACATTTGATTGTTCTACTATTTTTGAATCTGTCAATTTTTTCATCATTTTATAAGCTTCACAATTTATTCATGTGTTGATTAAGGAAATTTTGTCAATAAACTCTCATTTTTTGTTGAATATTGAAAAAATATAGTAAATTCGAGATATCCGAAAATTTTTTGACTATAAATATTTAGATTTTATTAATATTTATTATTATAAATATTTAGAACTATTTGAAAACAAATGAATTTTTCGGAACGAAATACTTTATTATTATGAAATTATGAAGAAAATTATTAAAAAATTTTTTTTTTCCATTTAACGGTTCCTTGTTTTAAACGAGTAATGATTGAAATTTCAATAAAATTAAATGGTATCAATATTTCTTCAAATTTGTACATAAACAACATATATACAGGGTGTACCCAAATCCCCGTACCAAAAAGAAATATAATACTTGTTTTTTAATTCCAAGTCGAAAAGTCCTTTGCTACTTTTTACAAAAATGAAAATTAAAAAAGTTATTCAAGTTTGAAATTTAAACAATAAACGCGCTCTTACGAGGAGTGGGGATAAAAACCACGTACCAAAATTTACTCAAATTTTCTTCATATTTTTCTGAGTCTAAAAGTTTTTTAGTTTTTTGAAAAGTGGCAAAAGACTTTTTGACTCAGAAAAATATAAAGAAAATTCGGTTAGAGTTTGGTTTGTTATTTTTATCCCCACTTGTCGAAAAAGCGTAGTTATTGTTTGAATTTCAAACTTGAATAACTTTTTTGATTTTGAGTTTTGTAAAAAGTGGCAAAGGACTTTTCGACTTGAAATTCAAAAAGGAACATTAGATTTCTTTTTGGTACGGGGATTTTGGTACAACAACCTGTATAATTATCATGAATAGTATAGCAAGTAACTCATGTATTCATGAAATTATTGAGTAATTAATCAGGCAATAAATTGAGAAATCATTATACATTCTTTGATTGTTTTTTATTTCGTTATAAATAGATTATAGATAATTAAGATTAATAATTATTAATAGATTATTAATAATTTAAGACGACTCGCGAGCTACTGTAGTGCGAGGGAGATGCATAGAATGTACATAAAGTAAATGAGAGGAAGAAGGACGAAAAGACGATGCCTTCCGAGTCGTCTTAAACTTTTGATTTTTCTACCATTTTTGAATCTATAAATTATTTCATAATTTATAAGCTTTACAATTCATGTGTTGATTTTAGAAATTTTTTTAATAAACTCTTATTTTTCGTTGAATATCGAAAAAATATTGTAAATTAAAAATTTCCGAAAATGTTTTGACTATAATTAATATAATAATATTAATTATATTATTATATAAATATTTAATATAATTCAGACAGTTAACATATTTGAACATAAATAAATAAGTATTATAGAAAAATAAAAACTATTGTCAAGTGAGGAAATCGGAAATGCCCGAAAATGATAAAAATTTGTTTCATAAAAGGACAAAAAGGAATTTTATTGACAAGAATGAAAGTTTAACTGATTTCATAAATTTCAATATCTTTTACTAAAATATGAATAACAATTTTTGAAAATTGATTATAATCCAAAATGCCAACGAATACGATCAACTTTTTTTTTAAATATTTGTAGACAATGATTTTCAATTTCAAAGTAACAAATTCATTTTCCCAAGATAACAGTTTTCATCTATATACATGACAAAAAATTTTACTTTTTTTAATGTACTAAATTAAAAAAAAAAAATATCTATCCTTTGTTTTAAGCACTGAATCTTGTTTGAATTTCGAACGTGAGATTGTTGAATTAAGAGAATAGTGATAATTTTCATCAAATTTGAATATGACTTTACAAATCACACTTGTAATCCCTTGATCTGTAATCAGTAATCAGGCCATAACAATGCGAATGTGGTTCGAGTTTCTTCCCACGTGCGAAGCTTATCCGAGTATTACTCAGGAACAATGCTATCGCCAGAATTCACTTATCTTTTGGATGAAGTCTTGGGTCAAATGAGATTAGCATTAACGCTGCAGGAATTGTTTGCCATTAATGAGCACGCTTCATGGGGAATCGATTCAACGACGAATCGTTCCTGCGAATTCAATTTGGCGAATCTTCAAGATTGAAAGGAGATGAAATCTCGTCTTTATTTTGGCATTACGTGATCTTGTGACGGACAAAATTGGTGATTTGGAAAATGTACATTGCTTGATTCAAAACTGGGTCTCTGTATAGAATTACTTAATTTTGAAAAGGGAGAACGCGGAAATTGGAATTACGAATGGAAAATTCAAGATTTGATACAGAGTCTGATTTCGTAGTTAAACATTTCTGTAATTTCTGACGTTGAATAAGTTGGTGTCAGTAATTTTGTATTAACTTGAAAAAGATTGGAAATGAGATTAGAAGTTTCTGAGATGCTTTGAAAGGGAGGAATTTATTATTTGAAATTGAAATCATGGAGTCTGAAGAAGTGAAATTATTACGATGGGAAAATTAGGGGTAAGGCTGATTTTTATCTATTTAAAGTTAAGTTATATTAATTGACAAAATATATTCACTGATTTGTTTACTTTATAGATATTTTTATTTTATAGTGAAATTTTTTTTATTATTTAATACCTAATTAGAAGTAAGCAATACATTCAACAATTTCACGAGTTTTCAACTTTGTTGAAAGTTTTTACAGTTTTTGCAGAGGTTTATATTTTATTTTATTGATAAGAAAATTTTTTTTATTAATTATTTTGTGCCAAATTAAAAGAAAACAATGCTTTTAACAATTTCACGAATTTTTAAATTTGTTGCAAGTTTTTACAGTTTAAGTAGAGATATTTTTCCGTTTTCATGACGAAAAAAAATTTTTTTTTTTTAATAATAATCTAATGCGTCATCGAAAAAAATAATTGCTTCAAAAATTTCACGAGTTTTCTACTTTGTTGAAAGTTGTTACATTTTTGGCAGGGGGAAATATTTTATTTTCATCATAATAAGGAAATTTTTTTTCATTTTTTTCTGCTTAATTAAAAGAAACTAACAATTTCATGAGTTTTCAACTTCGTTGCAATTTTTTACAGTTTTGGGAGAGATATATATTTTATTTTCATTATGAGGAAATTCTTTTTTTAATAATCATTTGATGCCTAATTATTTAAAACCAAAGCCTCAAGTTTTAATATTTTATTTTCATGATGACGAGAAAATTTTTTTTATAATTATTTAATTATAAATTAGAGGAAACGAAAGCCTTTAAAAGTTTCACTAGTTTTCAACTTTTTTGAAGTTTTTTACAGTTTTGGCAGAGGTTTATTGAAATTTTTACAGTTCTACCAATTTTTCGACAGTAATAACAGTATATAAATAATTTTGCACACTTTTTATATAATTATGTCACTTTAGGTTATTTAGGTAATTTTTCCTTTTTAAACGTTCTTAAATATTATTTTCAGATTTGACGAAGTGATAATTACTTTCATATAAAACTTTACTCTATATTGAATTATTTATTAAAATTTTGATTATTTACTTCCAACACTTGCAATAATTACCTTCATTATCACACAAACCAAAATAAAATACTAAATATTCCAAAAAACTGTCAAAAATCACATTTTCAATACTGCAACAATTTTTGCAACGTACAAAATCGGCTCGAATCATCCAGAATCTATAAAAACCTTACAGAAAATTTTCAAAGTATAAAACGAACGATCTCTTTTCTCATCCAATGACATGCTCCAAACGACCAATAATTTTTTCCCAATAATTGTTTAAACATCGTTCAACTATCATGTAATATGGCAAACTTTTGTGATGATATCCATGAAACACTAAAGTTTTTATGATTCAATATCACATAGATTGAGGAAATTCCCTATATTTTTTATGCGATCTTCGTAAGATACTTTGACTTTTTACGGCTCTATTCTGAGGTATGAACATTTGATAAATATTTATATCGCGTAATTCAGACGGAAAATAAAAACTTCATTCTATCTTCCAGAAAATGGAAAAGCTCGTCGCATCAGATAATTTTTCTAGTTGAAATATCCTTCGTAAAAGTAAATCTAACTCCATGATGAACGTTTTTTTTTATTTCAAGATGTTTGAAAATTGTCAACAGAAAAAACTTGAATTAGGAACAAAATAGTTTATACCTTTTATTTTTGCGCATTGCGATGTTGTACATTGTAAAACACACATAAACATTTTTGTTAAAAATATATATATATATATATGACATATACAAGTTGTCAATACCTCAAAAACATTACATTTCATTGCGATTCTGTGACGACTGAAGTGTCCACATATGCTACGACTGTAGACCCGTCTTCGATTGAGTACGATCCAATGGTTTTTGTTATGTCTAATAGATCATCCTTGTAATACACATCAACTTCTCCCATGATCACATTTTGGATGATCGAAACCAAGTCGTAAATTTTCTGACATAGCCATTCACGTTTCACAGTGCGTTTGACTGTACAGGTTGTATTACCGTGGTCTACGATTTCCAGTAAAATCTGTATGTAGGACTGGAATCAGACAAACAGACTCGTCAATGTAAAGTAATACAATGTAAATGTATTTTTTTGCTGTAAAAATTGCAGCTGGAATTATTTACAAACTATTTCAACTTTTGGATAAACCGGTATTTTAGAGTTACGATTCATAATTTCATTTCATTTTAAAAACTTCTCGTTAGATACAAGTTCAATCAATTTTATATTTCCCGTCATTATTATTATTATTATTATAATTTTGTTTTTGTGAATGGAAGTTAAATGTGTTCAGAAATGGAATGGTCATTTCAAAAGTAAAGATTGATGACATTTATTTCTTTATCGTTTAAGCTAGGAAATACCGATTTCGATTATCACTAATACAGCTTTATGTATTTGAAGAAATGGTGAAATTAAAACTGTTATTGAATCACAAAAGTTGATGAAGGAATTTTATATTTTACCAATTGCGTTGAACAAAAAAATACTTTGGCTTTCTGTCTTTGAATTATTGAAAATTAAGGTTGAAAATTATTTGTCGTTAAGTATTTTTCCGTTAACCAGATTCATAAAAGTAGCACTAATTGCAAGTGATCCTTAAACTCTTTTCTGGAGTACACGTTACATTTATGTGTAAAAAAAATTATGTATGATTGTTATAAAGTGATTATATTGACTGCACACTGTTACTTACAGACATGTTCCGTTGATTGCAAGGCTTGATAATTGCAAGTGAAAAAAATTTGATCTTTGTATTCTCTGAAGTCGTCGAACTGACAGTCGCTGACAGATGCTGACAGAATGAACGTATCAACGTATGGCAGTAAAAAAATCCTGACGTGACCAATCGCTCGGCGATTCGCGCACCATCTTGTCGCTATCACGTACAGTTATACACAGAATTTATACACAGAAATTTTTTAATTTCTTTCTATATTTTTTTATGCGATATTATTAAGTTACTTTAAATTAGAGACCCTGTGAGAAGAGAGACTGCCATTATGAAGTATATTTCTCATTGGTGGAGTTCAATCGGAGCTGAAAAATGGCGGCTCCAATCGGAGCCCTTGCTCTTCGCGCGATGATTCAAATGTTGAGAATTTAGTTAAAAATTATTTACTGGTAATATTGAAAAATAATATTGTTTTTAATACTAAATTTGAGCTGTTACGAATAATAATACATTAACAAATGCATTATTATACTTCCCAATCCAAATTTTCTTTATTCTTGATTTTAAAATCATGAACAAATATTAAGAAATATGATAAAAAATATCAACTTACCTCCAAATCGTCAAACATCTCAAATTTTACTAAACAGTTTAAAAATTTATGTATGTTTTGAATTTATAATCAAAAGACACCTTCAAAGTAATAATAAGAACAACTTTATTCAAAATCTGTATTTTCTCACATTGCGATGTTATACATTGTAAAACAAACATAAACATTTTCGTGAAAAGAGTATGCTGTTTACACATTTTATTTTTAATAACAGACTCAAACATTGTTCTTTAAGTTATATTTTCGATAGTTCTGAGAATTACAAAAGTTCTCAACGCCTTGAAAACTTTAAATTTCATTGCTATCCTGTGACGTAAGAAGTGACACATATGCTACGACCGCAGACCCAATCTCGATTGCGTACGATTCAATAGTTTTTGTTCGATCTAATAGATTATCCTCGTAATAAATATCACATTCTTCCATGTTGACATTTTCCAAGAAGGAAACTAAGTCGCAAATTCTTTAAACCGGCCACTCACGTTTCACAGTGCGTTTTATCGTACAGGATGGATTACCCTTGACTGCGATTTCCATTAAAATCTTTATCGTGTACTGAAATCAGATGAACAGACTCGTTAATGTAAAGATAAGTTGACTGTCATAATTAAAAAAGAATTTAACAGATTGAGAAATATAATATTGATATGAATGTTTTAGTTTATCACTCATGCACACGTAATGTAAATGTATTTTCTGCTATAAAAATTGCAGCTGGAATAACGTGATTATATTATCTATCTCACACTAATGCTTACAGCCATGATACATAAACTGCAGGTAGAAAAAATTTGGCCTTTGTATTTTCTCAAGTCGTCGAACTGACAATCAATGACAAAGGCGTCGTTCACTCAATAGGAAATATCTGTTTTGATCTGTCTAAAAAATGAAGCGACGAAGGAGCAACCTGCGCATCGCCCATGGACCATGGTTCCTCCTCGCTCCACCAAACCCACTTTTTTAGCCAGAAATTTAATACACAGTGCATGGCCTCTGCTGACAGTGAACGTATTATATACGGTTTGCTATAAGATAAAAAGAGATAGATAGTGCTTGGATCGATTTCAGAGCAACTGAATCTCATCTTTTTCTGACGTGGTTTTTTTGTACATTTTTCTGGTTTTATAGTACTGACCTACTGACTTGTAATAAAAAAAGGTAAACAGTCGTTTATCGTGAGGGTTATTTTCGTTAGTCAGAACCATGAAAGTAGCCCCAATGGCAAGTGATTGTTAAACTCATTTCTGGATTCTGGATTTCATTTCTGGATAATTTTTGGTGTCCAAAAATTTAATGTATTCTTCCACTAACGTTGTAGAACGTAGACCAATTGTACCGCGATTCGCTCGCCATCTTGTTGCTATTACATACCATTTCAGAACTAATATAGTAATCACTTAACATTCTGAAATATCTACAGTTTCTCGCTATATTTTTGGTCCACTTCTAAGTCTTTTCTGTCATTACATTTAGGTGAAAGTAAAAAAGTCAATAAATCGACTAATTTCTTTTAAAATATTTATTTTCTCAAATTGCATAAAAACAAGCAGGTAAATGATTAATTTTAGTCACAGAAGTTTTCAGTAAATCGAAAATGTTGATTTTCATGTGTCATTTAATGACCATTCGTCATATGTATCACATTTACGTTGATCGTTGACCCATTGAAGATTCCATATGATTGAAAGGTTCGTGCCGGATCCAAAAGGATGCCATTGAATAACATAGAATCAGTACTAATAAGGAAATTTTCAACATTCGACAGGTGGTCGACCAGAGCTTGAATCGTAAGTTCTGAATTCACTCTAAGGCTTATTCTCATGGTTTGATTGTATGGGATATTCATTTGTAGGTTAATCAGCATCGGCTGGAATCAGAAAGGACACATTTGTTAATGGGAAGAGAAGAGTTATTTGAATGAGTTTTTGAACAAAACTTCACTTTCATGTATATTGAAAGTAAAAAAGTTTACACATTACACATTTTAAGAGTATGCGAAAGCACTTCTTATCGTTTCGATTTTAAGTTTCAAGTAAATTGAGATTTTCGCAGAACCAAAAAAAATACATTTTGAAAATGAACGTTTTGCAGGTTTAGGAAAATTAAAAGGTAATTTCAACCATTATCCAGAATGAAGAGTAAGTGTGAAATGGGCATTTACCCTACATCTTCAAATTTGTAGTTCATGTTGAAAATATTCAAAATTAAACACACACGAGAATCAAATCAATTTCTACGGCGACACATAACGTTTCAGAGATTGACAAATTCAATCGGCCAGTTTAGATAAACCCTGTTTCTTTCGTAAAATGTGTAGATGACACGAAAAAATAAATGAACAAAATTGTCTATTCTTGTTAAAGATGAAAACAGTATTAGAGAATCTACCAAAATGTCAACTTTTTTTTACTGGCCTCAAACAGGTCTATACCAATATTTTGGGATCAAAGGTAGTAGTTAAACTTCACTTAAAAAATTGTTCTTCACACTAGAATTCTATAAAAATTTTTTTCCAGTTTATTCTTGTCTTGAAAAAGACGATTTTATTTGTTTGGATGGTAAATGACGTTAATCTTTTGTGGAACGACGTGAAACGATTAATTGTTCATTAAGTCGTTTCATTTTAGATAGTAACTATGAACTCAAATTGTTATTTTGAAGGTTTTTCGCTGATGTAACAAAGTAGAAACGTATATTTCTCAGAAAAATTAATGCGAGAATTTTCATATAATCGTCTTAAACATTGACAAATTGCATATTTAATTTAGTTTGTCGAAGAATATGTCGGAATAGGAAAAAAAGATAGGGAAACATTTTTTTAGGACCACGAGTATCTTCTTACTTTTGACAGAATTTTTTCATATATTTCTCTCATTTTATCGTTATAAATTCTTATATAATATATGTTCCAAAAAGTTTATATGTTTTAATGATTCGATTACTTACAGCCATTCTGCGTTGATTGCAAGGAACCTAATATTCGACAAAATTTTTCGTCCTGTTCTCGATGAACGATCGATGAGAAATGAATGGCAACAGCAGGCGACAGATAAAACATCCTTGAATTACATTGCGATTTGTGCGCCATCTAAGACCTAGTAATAACAAAAAAGTAACTAAAGTGTTAACAGTTGAAATTTCAACATTTTTTTAGTTTCTCTTTACGTTTTTTTATGCTATAATCCGTAATCGTAAGATACTCATACTTTTTATCTTGCTAAAAATTTATATTGCATTATACAGACGGAAAATAAGAACTTTTTTTTCTAAGAAAATGGGAAAGCACATCGCATCATAAATTCGAGTAATAATTTTCTCTGTTGAATTTTTCTCTGAAAATGTGTATCAAACGAGCTCTATGATGATTAAAGTTCTTTCATTATTCAAAAACGTTGAAAAACTTTTAGTTTAGCAAACTTAATTTATAATTATCAAAATTTCGAAACTCTTTTCTTTTTGGAGTTGTCTTAAATATTTTTAAAACACTTGAAAAAACAACTATGTATACAATTTTCATGTTTTCACATTGCGATTGTGTACGTTGTACGACACACACAAACATTTTCGATAAAATGTATGCTGTAAATTTGTTGTTATGCATTACAGTAAGGTATGCAATCAGATTAAAAAAAGTATTCTTACGGATAATACAATACGATAACATTTTTGGCAAAACTATTTCGACTGATATTTTGATTGTTCACAAAAAATGTATGACTACGTCGCATCATAATCTCGAGTAATAATTTTCTCAGTTGAATTTTTCTTTGAAAAAGTGAATTGAGATGGAAAATGTATAAACAATCTTGCGCAGAAGATCGCTGCGGACAACTCAAACTCTGTGTAAGATTCAATCCGTAATTTATATTTTAAACAAAAAAAAAAGAAAAACTTTTTCATTCAGAAGGATTATATACACATGATGGACTATTTTAGCGATTGATTGATGTAATTTTAATGTGTTTTGTAATTTTTTTAATAAAGTACTCGATTTTCAACCTTATTTTAGAAATAAGTGCGTTAATAACATTGTAAAATGAAAATTATAAATACATTTTTTCGTGTAGTCTGTGCACAATGAGATATATTAAAAAACAGCGTCTATTCTGATCATGATATCTTTTGTTAAAAAAAGAAATGGATTTTGCGTCTCTCTCGCACTGGCGCGATTTCATTTCTATGCATCTCTCTCACACTCACTAGCAACTCACTGTCAGCGGCGTTAAAGGGATCCACTTTCACCTTCCGTCTCCCTCGCTCTCGCGCGGTTCCCATTTTTTGCATCTCTCTTGCACGCGCTGGGAAACCGGGAGCGAGCCCCTCGCCTTAAGAGGACACAGAAGCTGCTGTAGTGCAAGAGAGACGTATAGAACGGAAAGCGAATGAGAGGAAGGAGGACGAAAAGAGAATGTCTTCCGTGTTCTCTTAAAGGGTCGCCTCATCAGTGGCTTTTCAAAATGGTGGTGTTTTAAGATATTTCTTAACACGAAAATAACAATTTAAACAAATCATTTTTTGCGTGTTTCTAAACATGTATAAATTCAACAACAAAAGTAGTTTAAATATCAAAATAAGCTATAATGGAAGATGTATAAACAATCTTGCACAGCAGCTTGTCACGGCCTCCGTACAAGATACCAAATAAACCAAAAAAGCTATATTTACAATTTTAATCACATCATCTTCTGTCTTTTCTGTCATTACATTTATGTAAAAATATTTAAGTCAATAAATTAAGCAACTTCTTTAAAAATATTTATTTTCTCACATTGCGTAATAACAGGCACGTTAATGATTAAATTAACATTCTGTTTTTGGAGGCAGATTACAAAAGTTGTCAATAAATCGAAAATGTTGATTTTCATGTGTCACTATGACCATTCGTCATATGTATGACATCAACGTTGATCGTCGATTCATTGACGATTCCATACGATTGAAAAGTTCGTCTTGGATCCAAAAGGATGTTATTGAAAAACATAGTACCAGTACTAATTCGGAAATGTTCAACATCCCACAGATGTTCGACCATAGCTTGAATTTGAAGTTCTGGATTTACCATACGGGTCAGGCCTCGGAACTTTGAATATCGAGGGGCAACCCCCACCATCACTCCCTTCCCTCTCTCTGCTCTCGGAAGCTCGCTCAGTCGCTCCTCTGATGTTTTAGGTAACTTGGCGTGACGAGGTACGGGCCCCGAAGGCCCCGAATGAAAATTCCTTTGAACCCTCAAAACCAATTTGTCTTTGAAAGCATTTTGATATTTTCATGA
>JAPYZL010102174.1:0-14116 GCA_030522825.1 Platygaster orseoliae
ACCCAAGAATTTCTGAACACTCAGACCGCCATCCAGGAGTAGAGATTTTATCTCTACTTAGGTTGCATCCATACTAACCTGGAAGGGTACACTGAGATTTTAAAATACTTGGCATTCACCATCATCTGTACTTTAGGTTCTCATGACGGTGGAGTATATGGAGACTTGGAAGAAAAGTCAATTCAACTCAAGGAATAAATGAATGAATAAAAGAGGAAGATTTTAGCTTAAAGGATAATTTAGGAAGCATTGCCAGAGCCAAAAGTTTGGTGAGATTTATTACGATCCAAATTATCATCGAAAATGGAGAAAGAACGGATAAGGGACTTTCTATGAGGGATTTTTGATTGTAATGAGATGAGAGATTTGAGACTTATGATTTGTTAAATTAGGATACGTATAGAAATGTAGCTGTGCGTTTAAAGTTGACTGATAGGCGATTTTCTTCAATAGCGATGCGGTAGTGAAAAAAGGGTGAAAGTCCTGATTCTTCTCTCTAAATCATTTATTACGACAATAAAACGATAAAATACAACTTCTTTCTCGCGTTCCGTACAAAGTAAAGTTTCGCTGCTTTTCGGCCGAGCAGACTAAGCGCGACTGAGCGCGACTGCCTCACTCTGCCCGACACCCAAGTCACCGCAAAGTACTCGATTCCCCCACGGCAACCAGGGGCGTACAAAGCTCAGCAAATGTAATTTTCATAAACAGTAGCTATTGATCTAAGAATAATAACGCCAGTCTTGCTAGTTTCAAACTATTGAATTTTTGTTTTTATCACTCAAATATCACCCTATTCCCAAAAACCACCTAAGGGCCCACTTTGAGCGGAGTTTTCATTGGGGTCCTGTCTGTACGAGTGAATCAAGGTTGACCATTTGCACATTCGGAAATTAGAACAATTCAACGTTGGGAAGAATTTTATCATCGCTGGTTGGCTGAGGCTCGCTCGTTACAATTTAAATTTTGAAAATTTAAAAAAAATGCAGAATCGAAAAATTCAGAAGCCCATCATATTTTATTATTTTTTGAACCTTATTATTACTATCATTATTATGTTAATTATGATTATCATCATGTAAACACATCGAAATAAAAAGTAATGAAAATACCAACGAATTTTAATTTTTTAAAAGTAAATGCTCTCTCAAATGCTAAAAAATTGCAAAATTTTCAAAACATTGAGAACTCAATTGATCTAGTCAGTTAATCTAGTCGAGTCAGTTTTATTTCTACAATTTTGTTGAATGTTCACATTAATTTTCAGTCATATCGAAAATAGATATAAAATGCTTGATATTTTTCAATCGAAGTACAAATCGTCACTCGAATTTTTCCTGAAGCAACGTTTAATTTCATTAAAAAATATTTTTGGCACAAATGTGACATCACATTTTTGAGACCCCCCCCCCATCTGTCACAAACTGTCACAAATGGGCTGACCCCTCCCCCCCCCAAGGCCGTGACATCATTTATGGAAGCTCCCTATGCAGTATGGAAATTTTTCCAAACATTGAGTTTTTCCATTTTTTTTAGATAAATTTCCATACGGTCTTTGAAATTTTCTGTCAGGCAGAGAAAATTTTTATTCCAGTATGGAGAATTTCCAAACATGAAAAGTTTCCATACCCGCATTGAAACACTTCAAAAAAAAAAAAAAAAAAAAGAAAATGGAGAACCTCCATGTATATGTAAGGAAATATTTGCAAACATTGAGTGTTTCCATTTCTGTATGGATGGATTTCAAAACGGTTTCTCAAATTTCCATTGAAGTTCGGAGAATTTCCAAACATGAAAATTTTCCATGTACGCATTGAAAACTGTAACAAAAATTGGAAAACCTCCATTCATATGACTATATAAAAGTATCTATGAGGCACGAAAGATTCATGTAGATGTGATTGTACCTTGAAGCTATAAAAACAATAAGATTCAATGGAAATTTAAGGGGGGGAACACCGTGTAAATATCCAAAAATCGTATGTTTAATCGCGCTTAGATTAAAGGAAAAGTATAAATGTTAAAGAGCTGAAATTTAACATAAATGAAGTTTATTAACCATACAATGATAATAAAATATTGGTTTTGCAAATATCATCAACTGTTCGCGAGTATTCGCATTTTCCTACGATCCATGTTTTCAAAACGGTGGAAAAGATAACTAGAGATTGACTTGATAGATTCTCATCATTTTTTTTAAATTATAGCTTATTAAATTTTCTTGGAAGTGACATTTTCTTTTTTAGAAAAAAAAATTTTTGCAATGTGTTATTGCATATAAACTATTGAAAAATAGTTATTTTCGTAATCGGGAGCTAGAGTCAATTTTGGCGAAGCCGTACGTTTTTGCCCGAGCCCAAGGCGAGGGACAAAATAGGCAAAGCCAACATTGACGATAGCTCACGATTGCGAACGTAATTTTTCATCACAATAGTCTCAAAGTCACGTCAAAATATCCGGTTTGAGGTTAGAGCGATGAAAAATAATTTTTTTGCATTTTATGCCATAATTTGCAAAAAAAAAAATTTTTTTCATAATCCGACAATGTCAAGTTCTAGTAAACGTAATTATTTACAAAAAATGTAATTACATTTTTGTTGCAGCTTGAGTTCCCGAAGCTCTAGATTTCCCACCGTTTACTACTTCAGGACCTGCACGTGTTATTTCGCGAGCTAATATTCGCGAACAGTTGATGATATTTGTAAAACCAATATTTTTTTATCATTGTATAATTAATAAACTTCATTCATGTCGAATTTCAGCTCTTTAACATTTATACTTTTCCTTTAATCCAAGCGCGAACTTAACATACGATTTTGGCTATTTACACGGTGTTCCTCCTTAAATGCAAGAGCAAGGAATGCTGAAAATCTTTGAATCAACCTACAAAATTGATATAAATCCATTCAAATGTTCAATAAATGCGAGGAATATCAGATATGTTAGATTCTTAAAAGTCAGCGTTCATATATCTGTTATGAATGAATAAAATTTTCAAATTTAAGAACATGAAATTCTAGCAATCTACATAGAAAACCGTGGCAATTCATAAAAATGCATCAAGTTTGTAAACATTGAAAAAATACGATAAAAATTACTAAAAATATCTATGCAGATACTGTTTCTTCAAAAGTCAATAAAAATTCATATCATTAAATTTTCAACACGATACCATTGAACTCTCCAAATATACAGAGCGATCTATAAAGATACAAAACATCTTTCTAAGTACAAAAAAATTGTTTAAGTTGCACATATTACAGTCGAAAAATCCATGATATACTTGAAAACAGTATATAGTAATAATTTTCTTTATAATGTAAAACATTAAACTTTCAGAACTTTGATTTCTATATGCGGAAACACGAGTCAAACTTATATTATAGTTTTTCTTTACTTTCAACAACGCTGAATAACGTACCTCAGATTACGGTAACACCTACAATAGCAGAAGTGACTGGAAGTGACTCAAGTTGGCGATGAAGCCTCTGTAGGATCGAACACGACTGACAGAGTGACCCACAACTGTTTCGAATTCAGTTTTACTTTTGACCACCAGTCGCACTAATATTTCTTAAATGTGCGTATATAGTATATGTCACATTCCAAGAAAAGTGCCTTAAAATAGATCCTAATTCGTTCGGTCGATTTTTTTCTTTGTGTAACTGACCAAGGGTATAACTCAACAATCACATAGGGGGCCATGGCGGAAATGATCATCACTCTTGAAGTATTATTCTAATTCTATCATTAATATTGCTCGGCCCTTGAAAGAATGCATGATTATGTTTCTTATGATTCATCGTGGTGTTTGAAAAAGCGATATTTTTTGGATAAGGGGTTATTCAAGTATTACGTAACTCAGTTTTTCAGAAATTTTTACCCCCCCCCCCCCCGTGTAACGCAATACTTCTAAGCATTAACATAGAGCGTAACGTTTGGTCCACCTCGGGGTGTTACGTAATACATACTTGAACGACCCCTAAGGTACAGCTCTTTAGAAACAGAAAATACTGTGTACAATGCATTCTGTGCGAGGAATGAAAAACGGCAGAATTTCAATCGATTAAATTGATAATATTACGTTTGTAAAGTACATTTTATACAATTTTCAGTTGCTGATTTTTGTAATTACACATAATGCTTAGGGTTTTTAGTTTTTACCCATTGATCTGTAAAATAAATAAATGAAAAAATTATAATTGAAGGATAGGCGGAACGCAGAAGGCGGTAGCATTTGGAGTAAATGGAAATCATTTTCATTTTATTCATTATTCTGAATTTTATCATAAATGTTATCAGAAATGATTCAATCAAGGTAAAGGTACCCAGGAAGTTTCCAAAATTTCAAAAAGTGTTATAATATCAAGATTTTAAGGACTCGTAGATTTCAGGTGAAAAAAAATTTTGATAGAAGATTGTTTTTATTCATCTTCGCCTCGTAAAATACATAGAATTGAACAATTTTTTAATTTTAAAGTATAGATTTCTGGAAATCTCAATCATGTGGAATTCAATTTAAAAAAATTTATTTTGAAATATGTTTGTGGGGTTTTGTATATTAGAATTGTTCAGAAATGAAATATTCTAATGTAAAATTGTTTCAATTGACCAATGCCACGTAAAGTATTTATATAGAGTTGAATAATCTTCTTTGATTCTCAAACTCAAGTAATCGATTTTTCGATATTTTTGATCATCTCTCTCCCCCCCCCCCTCTTCCTCAAATGAATTTTTGACTATTATTACTAACGATACTCCTATGTGTTAAATGAAAAATTTCTGCTAGCTCTTATACGAATAATTTAGGTTATACAGTCAAATTTCGACGATTTCTGGAAATTTCTTCAAAATGCTGACAATTTTCACCAATTAAAATTTTTGATATCCTAGTTCTGTGACGTCCCTCGAGGTACGTCATTTTCGTTGATCAATGAAGTCAAATTATTGTACACAAAAAAATTTTTTTCTGTCTCTCGTGATTTTTGTGAATCGAAACCGTTGATTACCACGAACCCACAAACGGACGAAAGTCCCACCGACCAGAAAGAAAATGAACACCGGCCGATGTGCAACTTCGCCCGGAGGCGTTGTTCGTGTTCTTGGTCCAAAAATGAAGTCGCAACAATATTGAAAATCTTTGAGTTAAGAAAAATTGAAATTTATTTCCCGATTTTATTTGTTTATTTTTATTTATTATAATTATTTTACCTATTATATGCATAAGTGAATTGTGGCCATTTTTTCATGCAATTTCACTGTCAGACATTATTACTTATAGTTTCTTTAAAGAAATACTTTTTTAAAACAAGTGGTTTCGTGAAAATTTTTCAGGTTTTTTTTCTTTAAAGCTTTTTTTTAATGATAAATAAAATATAAAAAAAATCAAATAACTAATTATTATTATTTGCAAAACAGCTGTTTCCTAGTTTGAGATTCCCTGGAAACACATTTTTGAAATTCTGAAAATTTAAAAATCTGATCCTTAATTTTTTGTTTCGTAACGTATCTTGTCTTCAAATGATGAAATCCAACATTATCTTTATATTTTGAAGTTGATTGGAAAATTGAGGATTTTTAACTTGAAAATAAGATACGAAGGTTTAGAAAAACTTTTCGGAGTTTAAAAATACATCTCGAAATGTTTTCGTTTTGTAATTTTTCGAGTCGCAAAATGCTCCAATCAAAAGTTTGAGAAAGTTATAAAGTTCTAAACACTTCATTTTGAAAAATGCTATCTCTTTTTAAATTTTAAAAAATACTTTTGGTTTTTTTTTCAAAACTTTGGTAGATTGTATAATAAAATAAGTGAACAAAATATCAGAAGTTAAAAAAAAAGTTCTAAAAATCAAAGTATGAAACTACGAAATTTGTAATGATTTATTTTCGAATGTGTAAAAAAATCTTTTCAAGCTTCTGCTTTTTTTATTATCTCGAGTTTTTCGAGATGCAAATGTGAAGAATTCAGAGTTTGTATATGGAAAGTAAAAATATACGTTCATCATAATTTTGGGAATTTTTTCAAAATTCTTCGTTTGATTCAAAAGAAGTAAAATAGATACACAGTAAAATTGCAAATTCTCCTGAAAATTTCGGAAACCTCAATGCTTAAATTTTGTTTTCCATTAATTTTAATGTTATGAGATGACAAAACAAAAATCTTGCAGCCATTTTAAAGTATAATAAATAAATACTAGTTTTTCAAGTTCAAATTTTCAAATTGCAACGTGTCTCAAATTTTAAAAAGTCACTTGGTAAATTTCTGTTTGTCTGATCATCAAATCAACGATTCGCAGTAAATTACATTGAAATGAAAAAAAACTCTTCTAAGGATTATTTCGTTCTACATTTTCCAACACATATTTAAATTGTGAAAAACAAACGAATGTCAGTTCAAGCTGCAATTTTTTAAACCACAACCACTTTTCATAAGTAACGAATAAACATTTTTTTTGAATTGCTCTGATAACCACGTGTCAAATAACAATCATTTAACAGGGTTGAAAAAAATTTTTCTCAAGACAAATACGATGCTCGCTGATTGACTTGCAAGACGTTTGCGTAATTCGACAATTAAATTCGCGATAACGAAATCGGCGCATCCTCGTTCTCGTTTTCTTCCTCTTTTTTTTTTTTTTTTTGATTCATTATTTCTGCAGACACGCGACGAACGTCTTTTACGTAATTGAACAAACTCGAAAAACGAGATGTTTTTTTCGAAAATTCATTTTCAGCGTCGTCATTGTACTCGTGTTTGATTAAATGGCAGCGTGATTGCGATTGTAAATAAAGTGAGCGTAAATAGTGCTCAACCTTGACGGACCCAACGATCTCAAGATAATTTTTGGTACCGTAGAGATGCACTAATGACGTAACAGTAATTACTCGGTATGAGATGGAATTCACGTAACGAATATACTGCCTCCACTTGATAAATTTTTTTCGTTTTTAAACGGTGGAATGTTCAAAAATTATAGAATCATATAAAAATCATTACCATAAAACACTTTGTTCTAATGAGGTTCAGCAATCAGAAACTTTCCACGTGTTAATCATTCTTTACGTTAATTTTCTTTGATGATAACAAAATTCCATTAATATGAATATAAACGAAGAAATTGTAATTTACATGCAAACGACGTAAAAATCGCGGAGCATGTATAAAGTATTGCGGTAGAATCGTGGCGCGAGGAAAATTATAAGGTGATTTTTTAAAACAAATACGCGGGAAATAAAGCGAGTCGTTAAATTGCTTCGGACAGAAAACAAGTGTTTCTTTGCGCCGATTTCACGGCGGCACCGGAAGCGCGCAAGACTTGCCACTGAGTGTGATTTAAAAACATTTTTTTTCATAAAAATACCAACTTTATAACGTTAATTTTTTTTTCGCTGAGTTTCTTCTATTTTGTTCGAGAGCGTTCCGTAAGACGAACTTGACCTTTTTCAGGTAGGTTTTATGACAGGTGTCCCAGATGACCGCATTCTTGTCTAAGAAGTCACGTTCTGGCAGGAAGTTCTCGAGTATCGAAAGATGCAGAAAAATTTCGGAAAAATAAGAGTTGGGTGTCATTTGAACAGAAGAATCGTATAGTGCGGTATATGTTATTACCACGGTTGATAAAAATATGCATGGAAAACAATGAAAAATTGCGTGCAAACATGCATAAAAAATGGCGTAAATATGCCGAAAAAATCACGGAAGATGAAAAACATGGATTCAACTTAGAAATAATGAAATCAAATTATATGTTTCAAATCAGTGATTATTTATCAAACGTCAAATTCAACGTGTTGGTTACACAAATTATAATATGGTGTTTTTAATCTACGCTCTTTTATTCTTCATAATACTTTCTAGTTGCATAATTTCGAACAATAAATTTATGTCAAAAAATTATTATTGCATTAAAAATACTTTTACAACCAATTTTAGTCCATTCGGACTACGTGTAAAGATATACTGCACCAAATAACGATTTTAGATATATCAAATGTACGAAAAACTTAATATTTTCTTCATTTTCCTATCATTTTCTCACTATTCTATTTCAATATAATTTTAACAGTAAACAAAAAAGTAATATACATTCTATGCAATGTCGTTATTAGGGTTGATAAATATATGCACGGAAAACAATTAAAAAATGCACGCAAACATGCACAAAAATGGCATAAACTTTCCATTGAAATATGTTCGTGAGAAATCGTTTGATTCAACATGTTGGTTACACAAATGATTATAATTATGTCGTATGACGATCAATTTTTGGAGCTGATTTCCTGAAAATCCACGATGGGAATGATAAAAAAATGATTTTTTACAACTTTTGGCAAACATTTTTCTACATCAGAAACTACAAAACATTATTTCACCCATTTCAAATACATTTTACAATATTATCAAGTTTATGAACTTGATAAACTTGATAATATCATAAAAATTTGTAAACTTACTTAATAGTTGTAAGTTTAATAATATTGTCAAATGTACTTAAAATGGATAAAGTAATATTTTTTAGTTCCTGATAAGGCAAAATATACCGAAAGCTTCAAGAAATAATTGTTTCATGATTCCCATTGTGGATTCTCAAAAAATTAGTTCAAAAAATTTATTTATTATCATTTATTATTATTTATTTATTTCTTTTTATTGTTTTTATTTATTATATTTGATCATATTTCGTGTAATGAGTGATTGTACATGGAACTTTTGGTCATATGCACAAAACACTCCTCGAAGATGTTGTGGTTTGTATGTATTTTTAAATCATTATAAATAACAAATGACATGTTTGTAAAAAATGTTATCTTATTTCATGAATAAGAAAAATGTCGTTTGGGTGGTATAGTTTATACAAAGTAAGTTTCTTAAGAAACCAAAGATGTTTAAGTTTACCTTTACACATTACATTAAATTGATTAAAAAATATATATATATCGAAATTTTTTGTAGAGTCTTATATATTATTGAATAAATTTTTGCATTTTGGAGGAACTTACCTTGTGAAAATTATAATATTTAAAAGACAGTTTTCTTAATCATAAAATTAAGCCAAATTTTATATGAAGAGTATTTACATATTACAAATATCATGTTATTTTCTGTACAATATTTATCATAACGAAAAAGAAGACTGCACGAATTAATTTCGAATCAGAAATACTTGCACGAATAATTTGTGTTTATTCATGTGATGCATAGACACACACTGCATCAAATAATGATCCTTAAAATGTCTAATGCAAAGTGTTGTTTGGATAATGAACAGTGTTAACTTTTTCGAAAATTTGGAAAATCTTTAGAAATCACGAAGCATTTCAAAATTTCTAACTATCGAAATAGATCAAACGTTCTCAGAGTTCATTTTATTGAATTTATAATAAATTCTAGGAATCGAAACTTGCTGATTTTTTCGATATATTCAAAATCAGGTTGAAATTTTATAAAACCTTTCAAATTTTTCGTGAGCAATAAATGATTTTCGCAGAAGTTTAAAATATTTGAGGTACATTGAGAGTGAAATATTTTGGAAACATGTATTGGAGTTACATTGTATCAAGTTTAGGGAAAATTTTGTTGAATATTTAAGAAATTTTTCGTTTGAAGAATATTGTAGATTAAACTGCTTGAAGATTCGAGTTTTGTTTTTTTAAAAATGGTACAGGATGGTGAAAAATTGTTTGAACTCTAGAAAAAGTTATTGCATTAACAAAAAATGAAGAATGTTTTGGAAAACTTGATGATTTTTATTCAAAATTACAATGAGTCTCGAATAATATATGTATCGACGTTTTTTCAAATTATGGGAAAATTCTAGAAATAAAATAAAGTATTGTACTGTCAAAATTCCAAATGTACAAACGGAAAAGTTCAGATTATTATGGCGCTAAATACTGAATTAAACGAATTGAACAAATTAAAAATAGCTCAGTTCAAGCAATTGATATATTTTCAAGTGGAAGAAATTCGTTCAATAAAACTTTCTAATAATCCTTATTCAAGTCTGGTTTTTTTGTGGTTCGGGTAAAACTTTTTTCACATAATTCAAAATTCGAATTTCATGAAATGACCAAAATGATATATTTTTTTATTTTTAAAAAATTCTCACAGAAGTATCTACAGAAATCAGGTTTCTGAAACATTTGATTACATATATATATATATATTTTTCACGTGATTATTTCCCCAATGATATAGTTTCCACATTTACACATGTTTTAAATGAAGGTATGTAATAATTTATAAATTATAATTGCAATCATCTCATGTTTATCAATCGCTCTCACGGTTGTAAATTCGATAAAAACTTTCTACTAAAAGCTATCACGATAATCATTGAAAACCGAGAAATCAATTTTATTTTATGATGTCTTAAGGCTGTATCTCTTGACGAAAATAAAATAATTGAAAGAAGGTAAGTCAAAAATAGTTTGAAGCTCAAATAATCCTAGTTCCCAAGTATTAATTTTTAATGTCTAAAAAAACAGATGTTTTTTTAGAATTTCAAGTAGTTATAATGAAGGTTTAAGTAAGGTTCAAGTATGTTTGTTTACTGTTTCGAAGAACCATTGCTGCACCGAAAATTAAAGCTGCACTCCATTAAATTTCAAACTTGAATAACTTTTTTAATTTTGAGTTTTGTAAAAAGTGGCAAAGGACTTTTCAACTTGAAATTCAAAAAGGAATATTGGATTTCTTTTTGGTACGGGATATGGTACACCCTGTATAATTACTATATAGTTTATGAAATAATAAAATATATAAAATATAAAATTACGAATATATATAAATGGAATAAATAATTATATGTAATTTATTAACTATTTAATTATTGTTAATTGTGACTATTTTAACTAAAATCAACAGAAATTTCTACAATTTTTTAGCTGAAATCGTAAATGATCATTATTGAAAAAATAAAACTTAGAATAATGAAAACAATTTATTGGTCCTACGATTCAAGTAATCACATTTAGCAGATGAAAAATGGTGATGATTGCTTTTAAATGTAAGTTCAGCTATTTTTAATGTTCATACAGATTTTTTTTTATTTCGAACAACAAATATCTAATCTTACTAGTTATAGTACCTGAGAGTCTACAAAGTCATTAGTTATTCCAGCATTTTGAAATAGTTGCGGTAACAAAACTATTAAATAAGTGATACAAACTGGCAACAGTCAGAACAAAAATTACAAGTTATTTTCCATCAACTAATACAAATTATAGAATTCGTTAAAATTCTTTGTTTATCTGACTTTTTTTTTACAATTATTTCTAAGTTTGAATTCACCAGGGATAAATTTTAACTAGTAGGTTTTTATAGAACATTGAAATTTGTTGGGATTCTCTAATCATATTTTCCAGTTTAATGTGTTCATTAAACGATCCTCACTTGATTCCAACTTATAAAATTACTCATTTTTTAGATTTTTACTCATAAATATATCATAAGAAGTGTCTAAGACCATTGATCTAAGACGTCCATTCATTTAATGACTATACGTCTCTCATATGTTCTTCCAAAGACGAAGTGAAACATTCCTGCATCCTCGATCTCTTCAACCCCACATTTTTTCCCCCATAAAAAGTCGGTTCATTATTTAATACAACGCAGGGTAAAAAAGTGTACTTTTTTGTCCTGCTCTCGCAGGGCAAATCACTTTTTTTCCCCTTTGTTGTATAAAATATAGTACGTACCTCTGGCCTCGGTTTCGCCTCGGCCTACAAACCTCCCACTCGGAAATAAAAATATTGTGCCAGCGGTACGTAATGTACTATCTCTACATAAATTCAAAAGAAAAAAATGTCAAAAAAATTTTTCCATCTATTTCCGTCGATGAACTCGTCTCCGTCACTGCTCACTCACGTGTCTCTTTATCTCGAGATCGCCGCGTGTCCTTCGTTCTCTGATGATTGCGTGTTTATTAAACAAGTAGCAAAAAGTTTCCTCCAACGAGAATGAAATTATTTATACACCGAAAACTCGGAACCAGTGGAAATCTTTTTCACACATACTTCAATTGTTCACAAAGTCCAGTATTTTATATATTTTAGCACTAAAATGAACCTACCGGTAATGACAGTCATCGTAAAAATATGCGAACATCAAAACTAGATGATTTCATTTCTGTCAGAGTTTTGTGATTTCGTATTTTACAAGAGTAGTAAAATAGTAGATTACTGCATGTTCTAGTTTTAGCGATTTTGATGAAATGAAAAGTTACGGTTCGAGGCGAAGCCGAGGACTATAACAATTTCGTCAAAACAGGCATTGCCAAAACGTGCTGAAAGGTATTTTATATCGAGTTTGTCGCAAAATTCACGTCAAAAGTTCCGATTTTTCGTTAATTCGATGTAAAATGAGTTTTTTATATATATTTTGTGATTTATGGGTCGCATTAGAAAAGTTGAGATTAGTGATTGTGAATGAAATAATGGCCGAGTGTGCGAACGGCGAGCGAGGTGAAAGAAATCGGCTGGAAATCGGGAAATGGGTCACTGTCAAGTACTGCACATGCGCGTGATTTTGACCGTTATCGCGATTGCGAACCTCTTTGCGCAGCGGGCTCGAAGAAACTGCTTGGAAGTTGTAGCTCTGAATTGCAAGTTGGCGTAGGCTTCTCCTACTCTGCGAATTTCATCGGCCTCACCATCTCCGGGCTCTCGTAAGCCTTTTGCTGGACGTGGAAATTGTCCTGGCACGAGTGTTTTCCATTCATCAGTATATGATTGGAGAAATCCACATTTCAAAAATTCCGCGAATTCTTTAGCAAATCATGAGAATTTAATGATCCTGAGCCGAAACAATTTTTTTTGGTACCAGAAAAATAAGACCTGTATCAAAAAAAGCGTTAATTTCAAGAATTTTGATTGATTCGACCTGGGGTGTAGAGGATTTTTGTAATTGTATGTTTATTTTATAAATTTATGTATACTTTATTATTTTTATTATCAACTTTATGAGGTACATATATTTTATATTTTTAAGATAAATTTATTATAATTTAAATTTAAAACCGGTTAAAATTAATTAAAATGTCATCAGGCCTGCGAACAAGAGGCACGTGATTTTTTTTCTAGGGAGGAATATTAATATAAACTCTGAGCGTTTTTCTACACCTAAATAAAATAAATAAAATAAATAAAATAAAAATAAGATATATTTATAATACTCGTGTATTTCTACACTCGCTTCATTCGTGTGCAATTTAGCGCTCGTCGGAAACATCTTTTTTCTCCTTTGTAGCATAAATATCTATTTTTAAATATTTTTTTAGTATTTATTCAACTTGAAGGAATTTATATTATTATTATGAGTTTCTTTAAAGCTTTCTTGAACTCGATGCTCTAGGGGTGAAAGTTTTAAACATTTTTTATATTTTTATAGATTTTTAAGAAAATAATATTTTTACGGATTACAATCATTTCAAAGATTTCTAAAATTTTCGTATTGTATGTTATTTATTGAATTCCGTGGTATTTTCTGGTATTTTTATAGATTTATAGTATTTCTATGGATCACTCTGTAGATTTTTAGAATTGGATGCTACAGTATTGAAAATCTTAACGTTTGTGAGTGTTTAAATTTATTCTCTTAGAAAGAATATATTTCTTACAAATTTCCAGTACTTTTTTTTGTTTTCAAATTTCACAGTATTTATACTTTTTAAAGAATTTTTCTCTATTTTGACGGATTTATATATTATGTATAAATTCTCAGAATTACACGTTCAAAAAATTTATGAATTTTTGAGAAAATTTCACCTACATAGTTTTTGAGTGTTGATAGATTTCTAGTACAATCTCTCGCATTTTTTAGTATTCATGAAATTTCATAGAATTGTTGAGTACTTTTTTGATTTATAATATTTTGCAGATTATCACGTCGAAAGTCTTGAATTCAAATTTCTACAGATTTTCATATAAATTTCTTTTATAGAGATTTTTAGTATACAGTGCGTCCGCCGTTATACCATACACTATTTTATTTTTAAATTCAAGCTTTTCCACGAAAAGAAAAAGGTCACAAATTTAAATATCCGTAGGCGAGGAAAAGGAAGACCCAAATTTTCACGCTCCAGTCGCTACGAGCATCCATCACTTATTAATAGAT
>JAPYZL010102238.1:0-11022 GCA_030522825.1 Platygaster orseoliae
AAAATATTGTATGCTACACGAGACAAAAAGGATGATTCCAACGAGTGCAATTGCGCACTCGCTTCGCTCGTGCCCAAACTTTGCACTCGTTGGAATAATTCTTTTTCTCCCTTGTAGCATAAATATCTATTGAAAAAAATTAAAAACCATGATAATAAACTTATTCCACAGAATAAGTTTTATTGTTTAATAATTTTTTTGTTTATTGTCCTTAAGTTTTAATTGTTTTATGAACATTTTCTGCAATTCTATGTATTTAAAATATTTTTCAGAACTATAGAAAATCTACGATATTCCCTAGTTTCTCATGACACGCTTTAAATTACAGCAGCAGTATAATACTACTCCACGTATCGCAGATGTGCTTAAGCAGAAAAAATCAAACAACGCAAAAGTCAAAATCATGCTAAACGTAATCGCTTCGGTTAATTGGATGCTAATCTTGGGATCGTTCGCGATCTGTTGACTTTCCCGGGGATTTTCAGCATGGAAAATTCTACACGTGCTGTATTACAGTAAAAAAAAATACCTCCAAAGTTATATGAGTGTTCCTCAAGCCAAAAAAAATTCAATCATGTTTGTTATTTCCATAGAAAACTAATTATTTCAACAAATTTTCAGTATTTTCAAAATATACCAGATACTGAGTGAAATAATGCAACGTAAAGTTTTTCTCCGAGAATTGAATTATTCGTGGCCCAAGAAAACGAAAGCAGTAAATGAAAAAAACAGCCTCGGGCAAGTCGCGAAACATCGAAACAGGAAATGGAACTTCCCTTTGATGTGCAAATCGCATAATTAACATTTCTATTCGTATTTTTTCAAGGAACTCTACGATGGATTCAGAAGTTTCTGTTTCAAAAAAAAAAAACGCCTAGGGATTTGTTGGAATAGAACATTTCAGTTTTTTCAATAACCAAATGAAATATTCCTTTTTTATAAAAAAGTACATAAATAAATTCTCTTGTTTTTAAGTCCGTTTTCCATGATTAAAATACCGATGATTTCTATACAACGTGAGTGAAATACTGAATAATGCATCGGAACTGGGATGAATTACGTATTTATTTCGGAGGTGAATTATTATTGGGTCATACCGTGCCAAGACTAATGATGTGGTATTACATTACCCGAGATTACTTTGTTATCAGCATTTATCGTGGCACCCTTTCCCCCCAAACCTCCCCTAACTCCTATTTTCGACCTACCCTTTGTGTGTGTACGTAAGCATTGGATTATAGCTGTCAATTATTTGAAGTAAAGCTTGGCTAAACGTACATTGTCGATAATTTCACCAAAAATGTATCATTATTTTTCGGAAAACATTTTGGATGACTATTCGTGTTTCGTTTCAATGATTTTTTTTAATTTTAATAAATTCATTCAGTTTTGACATCAGTTTTAGTGTAAATGGAAACTAATTTCATATTCTAAAAAACATAATAAATAAATATTGTTGATGATTTTTTTAAAATTTTACAATCACTTCCAGAAAGAATTTTAGCTGGCATTTTGAAAAAGAAAACTTCTCGTTTTCGTACGTACTTCTCCCACGGTTTAGCGTAAGAGAAGAACTTTCACGTCAACAGTCAGGCAATTCATCATTTCTCTAACTCTCAGCAGGAGTCCAGAATTACATATTCCTTGCTGGAGTTGAATAAAATCAGTTTTTTAGGATCTCCCTAAATAACTCTCAAATTATTATTTCCTGGCTCGTGGTTTTTTTCTGTCTTGTGTTTGACATAACCGATGATAGAATTTTTCTATTTAATGAAGAAACAAAACTCAAAAAACCCAGCTCTGCTATTTTCTACGAGCCGAGGAAAATGTCAAGATTACGAAGCGAGAGATTCGTGTTGCTGCAGGACGAAAATGGAGAATTTCCAGTCACGTACGCGGGGAAAATCAACAACTTTACTGGAGAAGGAACGAAGCCCCGAATAACTTGTCGATAACGACGTGAAATTGGTAAAAACCAAGCGCCCAGTTGAGTTTTTTTTTCCTCGCGCATTGCGTCCCTCGGAAATGGAAGTGAAAGATCGAGAAAGGACCCTCGTATTACGAGTTATGTAGGTCAAAAAAGAAGCAGGTTTTTTTTCGAAATCTAAATATTTTAAGACAATTTCTGAAAAAACTGATCTCAGATTTTAAGATCTACACAATTTCCATAAAATCTTCAATTTTCTACATTTCACTATCTTTTCACGAGCATTTTTCCTCCACATTTTTTCCAACATGAAACCTCATTTCAAAACCTCGTACGAGTAAATGAACGAAACAGTAAACCGGAGAAAAATTATCGCGAAATTTCGAAGTAGTAATCCGGCCACGTCTTTGCTTGAACGTTCCATTATTACAAACTTTGGGACGCGGCGTAACGTTTCTGTCCAAGGCGAATTGGCTGGGCCATTAGCAATTCAAATGAAACAAAGCAAAAGCATGTGCTGAATCCTGCGAAAGGATGGAAATATGGTTGTTACGCCCGAGACCCAAACAGTGGTGAATAAAAAGCGACGCAATCTTCTGCCGAGGGTAGTCGAAAAATCCCCGCTATTACACAAGTTGACGTCGGACGTTGAATTTTAAGTCTCGCGAAAATTCCTGATTCAAATACACTATAAAAATTGCATCTTATTTCAAGATGCAACAAAATTTAGACGTGACTTTAAATTGGAATATTATCTTAAATTTAGTCTATGTTTATAATGATTTAATACATATCCTCTTTATTTAAGATTTGAGAATAAATTTTAGAATATTATTTGAATTACAAGATGCCTTAATTTTGTTGCATCTTAAAATAAGATTGACATTTTAGAGGGAAGGTTCCATGTAAATAAAACAGTTGATACTTTGTGTAAAAGTCACGTGGGAAAAACAATGATAAAAAATGTGGTTTGTCATAAAACTCCTAATTTTCTTCAAATTAAAAAAATTTTTCGCGATTAAAAAAATTTAATGCATATAAAATGGTAAGTGTTGTTTTATGGGATTCTAGAAATTTTCCATATTGTACAAAAATCCCAAAATTTTCTGAGATTTTATATATTGTTTAAATTTTTCATCAATGTTGTCAATCTCTGGTTTTAAAAGTGCAGTCATAAAATTGAATCTTATTTTAAGATGCAACAAAATCAAGACACTACCTAAAATTCACAATTACTATTCACAATTATTATTATTATTATTACTATACACAAATTATTATAATAATTATTAGTAATTACAATTACTACGTTCACGATTACTATTAAGGGGATCCGAGAGCTGGGCTCGTGCTTTTCTCTCGCTCTGGCGTGGTTTCCATTCTACCCATCTCTCTCGCACTGGATAGAAAGCCGGTGGCGCTCGGATCCCCTTAAGACGACTCGGAACCTTCTATAGTGCGAGAAAGACGTACATAGTAGCAACTACTTGTGAGAAAGAAGGACGAAAAGAGAAAGTCTTCCGAGTCGTCTTAAATAGGTAAATCTTAAATTGAGAAAAACAATCTTGACACAAGACATATTTTTTTGATTTAAAACCTTCTTGTTTAAATAAATCTTTGAACATTGACTTACTTCAAAATAACAATTAAATACACAGGTTTGCAAGGTTTTGTTGTTTTGAAGTTAGGGATCTTTACCGACGTAATTTTTTGCGTAGAATCCGAATCCGAGCTCAGAACTAGTCCATCACGTCAAGATTTTACGATATTTGAGGTTATGTACTCGAAAAATGGGGTTTTTCTCTACTTTTGAGGTTATGTACAGGGCGCGGAAAATTTTTTTTGATCTTCATGTTCATCATCATTTAGTACTACTCTTTCCTTTTAAAATGAGCTATTGAATAGTCCCTAGCGATTTATCCAAACAAAATTACAGCCATTTTAAGCTTTGACATTCATCTAAATAACCTAATAAGCATTCACTCTGACTCTTTGGAGTATACCACTTTGCACCCAAAAATTTCTCTTGGAAATTTGTACTTGACGGTATTTATGGTATCTGAATCAGAATTTACAATTATGAAATCGATATTTTTTTCACCAAGATGGCGGATTGAAATGTACAAAACCGAACGATTTCGATCTAGTAAACCTTTTTTTCGAGGGTTTTGGGGTCGCTGATTACGAATAAAACCCTCAAGTACGAATTTCTAACAGAAATTTTTGGGTGCAAAATGGTATGCTCCAAAGAGTCAGAGTGAATGCTCATTACGTTGTTCAGATGAATGTCAAAGCTTTAAATGGCTGTAACTTTGTTTCAAAAAATCGCTAGTGACTGTTCAATAACTCATTTTAAAGGGAAAGAGTAGTACTAAATGATGACGAACATAAAGAAAATCAAAAAAATTTGCCGCGCCCTGTACATAACTTCAAAAGTAGAGAAAAACCCCATTTTTCGAGTACATAACCTCAAATATCGTAAAATCTTGACGTGATGGACTAGTTTTGAGTTCGGATTCGGATTCTACGCAAAAAATTACACCGGAAAAGATCCCTCACTTGAAAACAACACACACAAACATATTATTTGCAGACCTGTGATATCAAGTCATGTCTTAAATTAGTTGCATCTTAAAATAAGATTCACAAGTTTCATGAAAATTTGTCTAATTCATGAATTTGATTTGAAAAAAATTTATAAATCCACTTTAGATTTAAACTAAAGAATTTAAAAAAATGTACACATATTTTTTCTTTTTTTGATAGACTGAAAATTGATGGAGTTTCAGAGGTTTTATAAAATGATGTGACGTCATACCCCCCACTCCAGATTTTTAAAACGTCCATATCTTCTGTAGTTCTCGATCAATTAATAAATGAAAAAATACGTGTCAATTTTTTTTCAGTTACCTAACAGACGTATATAACAGAGTTTTTTTGCCAAGTTCCCTATTAGGAAAGTAAGTAATTCAATAAATGATAAGTCAACGAAATCACAAACTCCATTAAACTCACTCTACCCAACTCAATTTTCATCTAACCACAGAAACAACTAATTTCTTGCACCCAACTCAAAAATTAACCTTTCAATTCAACCTAACATCTAATGAAAAATTTCAAAACAACACAACCCCCCAAAAAACGTTCTTTTCTCCCTTCTCCCACTTTATAACCTCCATAATACTCACTAAACTTTTTCCTCCAAATAAAATAACCTCTGAAACACGAAATTCACCTTTCATACTCCTCCTTTTCATAAAAATCAGCGAAACTCCGATTCAGCTCGATTGTGAAGCGACAAAAATGGCAACTTGGGACTGGAAATGCATTCTCGATTCACCCATTCCTTGTTATTCCCAACGCGTGCGAGCTTCCCATTTTCCCTTATCATTTTCCTACCAATTTTTTTTCTTCTCCTTCTTTCTCCAATTCCCCTCCCAACCCCCTCCTTGCTTACTGCAAAGTTATCGAGTATCGTGGTAGTCTGTATTGGCGATGCGCCATTGCCCCTACCGCTTTGCGTTTTGCCAAACCGAGAGAACTCGATTCTTATGCACCGCAGCTGTAACCGTCGATCCCACTAAATTGGCTTCGAATTCCAAAGTTTGGTCACGCTAAAATCTTCGTCTCGCAACTTTCGACGCCATTGGTTTACTTGGAAAACTCATTATGGAGCTTTTCCAGGCCCCTGGCACATGCAGCTCATTGCCCGGATTTGTGTTACTTTGAAGCACGAGTCGTAACACGAGGATTTCGAATGCAATCTTTGATAAGAACTCAATTTATCCCATTTTCATGGGTTAATAATCAATATTTGAAAAATTCGTGATGATTTAGATCTAATTGTGAGCAAACTTCTGGAATGAAGTGATTTTCAAGACATCGCGTTACAGTTGAATCCCCTCAGCATTACAGAAGAATCGAAGGACGTAACGAGCCAAAGTTTATCCATAAGATCCTCTCTGATTCAATAACTTTTCATCCGAAAAACATTAGCTCGGACGTATAACGTAAGAGCTATGCCAAGTCGCTTTTTGTTCGAAAGAAATGAGTCTTTTATGTGTTTCGAATTCAAGAGGGATGATTTATTTCGTGCTGATGAGCGGAAATTCGATTCCGTTGGTACTGAGAATCAATCGAGATAATAAATATTCAGAGGATGGAATGATTGTTGAAGGGAAAAATAGCGAAGTGAGGAGTAGTTAATGAATTCAAGCAAGTTGCAACGATGTGTTTTGAATAGAATAAATTTAAACACTTTAATATTGTATAGAGTTTTATAAATCGTTGAGAGAATTACTTCAATATAGGTTTTGAGTATTTTATAAATTTTCAGTACTTTGAACTTTTTTTGAATTTTATTCACTTTTTTTATTTTGGAAAATTTATGTATTAATTATAAATTATTATATGTTATTTATGTATACATTCAGTAGTTATACAGTTTTTTCGGATTTGCTCGTTTATTGATAGATCTCGAGTATTTTCTTAAATTTTTCATAAATTTTTGGAGTATTACACTCTTGAATCCGAAAAATTTAAAGTACTACGATGAACTTCAAATTAAACAGTTATTTACAATAAATCACTGTTAAATACATTAAACTTTTACAATTGAAATTGTTTTTTGTATTTTTATGAATTTTAATATAGATTTCGAAATTTTTGACATTTTGGATCAAAGATTTTATGATTTTCAAGTGTTCTACTGACTTTCAAAAAATTAGATACACATTAAACGATGACACTCTTGACTTCTGAAAATGAAAGAAATGTTTTTTCTTTGGTATTTGTAATATTGTGTAAGCTTTTCCAGTATTTTTATAGATTTATAATACTTTCATTAGTTGCAATGTAAATTTTCTTGAATTCGATATTACAAAATTGAAATATAGATTTTTAATGAACATAAATAGAATAAAATGAAAATTCATATGGGATTTATATTTATTTCAATTATTCATTTGAAAGTAATTTTTTGACGTAAATGAAAATGAATATTCATAATATTAAATGAAATATAAAAAATATATATTAATAAATAAAGTATTTGTGAAATAATTTATAATTCTCAAATCTTAATTAATATCATTAATTTCTAAGATTTCTTGCTCGGGAATCAAAAGTTACAGACTTACAGTATTATTATAAATTTTCGAAAAAATTATATCTACTCAAATTTATCAAACCTTTTAAAATGCTAAAACAAAAAATACCCTACATGTTATTATTATCATTTTTTTTTCAGCAACATAAAAATTTAAACTTGTATGCATTTGTAAAGAGTTTTCACAGTTATAATAAAAAAACTCGAAAAGTAGAATATAATAAATGTATCAAAAAATTTCAATTTCTGTTGACTATAAGTCAACATCGTGTAGAACATAAATTTTATTCTTTGCAAATAAATTAAAATTTAAATAATTATATGTATAGAATTAAATTATTTTAAATGGAAATACATTGAAGAAAATGAAAATCCGTTTAAGATTCATATTTATTTCAATTCATGAAAAATAAATTATTTCATTTTAATGAAAACCAATATTTCTATGAATAAATAAAATATTCAAAATATATAGAAAAAAATAAAAGTATTTATGAAACATTGTGATTGTTGAGTAATTTTACTGATTTTTAGAATTTCTTGCTCGGAAGTCAAAAGTTGCAGACTTTCAGTGTCATTATAAATTAAAAAAAAATTATATCCTCTCAAATTTATTAAACCTTTTAAAATACAAAAATATAAAATATCCTTCACGTTATTATTATCATTATTTTTTCCTAATGACATATATAATTTCAAAAATGTATGCATTTAAATAGAATTCTCACAGTTATAGTAAAAAAATTAAAAAGTAGAATATAAGAAATGAATAAAAAATTTTCAATTTCTCTATACTATAACTCAAAATCGTGAAGAATGTAAATTTTATTCTTTGCAAATAAAATTGAAATTGGAATAACTCAATAAAATTAAATTATTTTTAATGGAAATACATTGAATAAAATGAAAATTCGTTTGATATTCATATTTATTTCAATTCATAAAAAAAAATTATTTTATTTTAATAAGAACCAATATTTCTATGAATAGACAAAATATTGAAAATATATCTAAAGAAATAAAAGTATTATTGAGTAATTTTACTGATTTTTTGAATTTCTCGCTCGGGAGTCAAAAGTTACAGACATTCAGTGTCATTATAAATTTTCAAAAAAATTATACACACTAAAATTTATTAGATCTTTTTATATGCAAAGTAATAAATATCCTTCATGTTATTATTATCATTATTTTCTAGTAAAATAAATTTTCAAAATTGTTTGAAACATAATTTTCACAGTTATAATAAAAAACTTGAAAAGTGCAACATAACAAATGTTTAAAAAATGTACAATTTGTGTATAACATAAGTCACAATCTTGCAGATAATAAATTATACAAAAAATGAATTCTTTCGATTATTTCAAATACTTTCGCGTTTTACCCTTTAACGTCAGAAGGACACGTTTCTCATGTACACTATTTCAGTGCATTTTTCACCTCGAAATCGGATCTCAAACAAATCACGACATACCTTTTCCACTATTTTCGAGGTCGATCTTTTCATTTCTGGCATTTAAATTTTTCAAAAATGACTTTTTTAATGGTTTTTTTGTATAAAAACGTTAAAAAACACAGATGTTTTTGGTAGATTTTTTTTCAATAATTTTTTTTCGAAGCTTCATCGATCCGTCATTTTACAACGACGTCCAAAAATCATATCTTCGATGTTTGTTCTTTCAAAATGTGCATTTGGTTTTTTTTTCCTCTAGAGTTATTGTTGCTTAAATACGGCAATATTAATAACAATTTTTCACAACTTGGATAACATGGTAATTTCGTAACTTAAATCAGCGAAACTGAAAATTGTTTACGGTTTTGATAGTTTTTAAGTTGCTGGCAAAGAAAATAATATTATCTACTTTGAATAATTTTGTTTAAACAAATTTTTGAAAAACTTAACTGCTATACATGATATACATGTTTTTAATGGTTGTTTTGGTTGAAGAATAAGAATTTCGTGTTCGTTTTGAAAAATTAATTTCTTTAAACATTTTTCTTAACAATTGTTCTCTAATTTCACGTTTTCACTTGATGCACATCCTTTCCATGGTTTGTTGGACCGCTGAAATAGAATTCGACATCAGTTTCACGGAATCAATTTGTTACAACACTTTGTTTAAGGGTACCACCTCCACCCCATTCTCGATTATTGATTTTTGTGATTTTCAATGGGCTTGTAAATGATGAAAAATCGACCAATGAGGTTAGGATATATTTTTACACGTAATCGAAAACTTTAAAAGCAAGAAAAAAAATTTGACATAGTTTTTATGAACATTTTATGGCTTTTTCTTGCGGTCAACGAGAAGTCCTCTTTTTGGATGGCGGGCATTGTAAATCAAAAACTATAAAACCGATCGTTCTAAAAATTTGATATGTTTTTCTAAACACCAAAAGCTATAACTTAGTCTATTTATAAAAAGATCGATGATTATCTTCCTTTATTTTAACCTAATTTTTAACAAAAAAAAAACTCGGATTTTGAAAAAAAAATTCGTATGTCCATCATTTTGTACATTTTTGCAGTAAATAAATAATCATAGTCTATTTCCTAGCCAAACATGAACTCTTTATAATCCCGTTGGATTTTTCGGTTTCTGACGTTTCAGTAAATTACAATCATGCCCGCCATCCAAAAAGAGGACTTCTCGTTGACCGCAAGAAGTGGCCATAAATTTTTCATAAAAAACTATGTCAAATTTTTTTTCTTGCTTTTAAAGTTTTCAATTACGAGTAAAAATATATCCTAACCTCATTGGTCGATTTTTCATCATTTACCAGACCATTGAAAATCACAAAAATCAATAATCGAGAATGGAGGAGGGGGGGAGGTACCCTTAAACAAATTGTTGCAAAATTCTCGATGATGTATAATATACATACTTTTTTTTATATTTTCCGGGTATGTATGTACTTCTAGTATGTGAAGCTGATAATTTAGTAAATTATAAACCTACAATTCACAGAAACACGAAAAAGTCACTCACAAAATGCAATGTGAGGAGTGTAAAGTTTTGCAAAGATTGTGAGGCATACTTTTGCATGAAATTTTTTGAAGCAATTCACGCTACAATTGCAAAGCATACGTTCCCTAGTGATATCGATTAGTATCTCATATATTCAGTAAATGAAAACAGAAAATGATTACTCAATTCCGTTGAAGTATCCAAATTCAAATTCTTACAACTAAGTAATTTTACAAACACTGGGTAAAATTCTAGTACAAAAACTAAAAAAATTATAAAAAAGCATGTACATTATATTATATCGTGAATTTTGCAACAATTTGTTTAAATAAAGTGTTGTAACAAATGAATCCTGTGAAACGTATATCGAATTCTATTTCAGCGGCCCAAAAAACCATGAAAAGGATATGCATCACGTGAAAACGTGAAATTAGAAAACAATTGTTGTGAAAAATGTTTAAAGAAATTAATTTTTCAAAACGAAGATGACATTCTTATTCTTCAATCAAAACAACCATTAAAAACATGTGTATTATGTACAGCAGTAAAATTTTTCAAAAATTTGTTTAAACAAATTGTTCAAACAAAATTATTCAAAGTAGATAATATTATTTTCTTTGCCAGCAACTTAAAAGCTATCAAAACCGTAAACAATTTTCAGTTTCGCTGATTTAAGTTACGAAATTACCATGTTATCCAAGTTGTGAAAAATTGTTATTAATATTGCCGTATTGAAGCAACAATAACTCTAGAGAAAAAAAAACCAAATGCACATTTTGAAAGAACAATCACCGAGGACATGATTTTTGGACGTCATTGTAAAATGACTGATCGATGAAGCTTCGAAAAAAAATTATTGAAAAAAAAAATCTACCTAAAAAATCTGTGTTTTTTAATCTGTTTATACAAAAAAACCATTAAAAAAAGTCATTTTTGAAAAATTTAAATGCCAGAAATGAAAAGATCGACCTCGAAAATAGTGGAAAAGGTATGTCGTGATTTGTTTGAGATTCGATTTC
>JAPYZL010102261.1:0-15199 GCA_030522825.1 Platygaster orseoliae
AATTTCATTATCCTATAACAGATGGCGCAACTGTTCAACTCTACTATTACCCCTTGTCGATAAGGCCAGAAACTTTTCAAATGACCCTCGTATATTATATTTAACCGCAAATTAGAAATTATAAAATTATAGAATTTTAGAAATTTTTAGAAAGTGGATGAATAGTAAAAAGATTAAATTAACTTAAATTTTTTTGTAAATCTTTGAGCGTTATAGTACCAAGAAGTGATAACGAAATCGTTAGTAATTCGAACGATAAAATTGAAAATATTTTTGAGTTCCCAGCACCATAACTTTATTACATAAAAAAATACTCGATTAATTTAAAAAATTACTATTAATAATTACAAATAATTGAGTACAATGGGTAATGTGACAATGGAATGTTATGTTTTCAATTTGTTGTACACAATTACAAATAATTACAAATCTTTTATCGTAGTAAAAAAGAAATAGTAAAACTAGCTATTAATATTTAAAAAACTGCAGAAAGATATATCTTACTTTAACTCCTTTATCCTTTATGTGTTCGAATTTTCGGAAATTTCAGTTTCAGTTGTAGTTTTTACCCATTTTCAAATTCTTACTTTTTTGTGGTTGAGCTCTATAAATTACAGATTTTTCTTTTTGTTCAAAAATATTAGAGGTACAAGTGTATTTTTATGAAAGAAAATAAAAAAATTCAATATCTGTTTAAATTTCCCGCGTGCACTAACTGAACGCGCAGTCAAATCTTTCTGACAAATCAGCTGATTTTGATTTCACTCCTCATTTCATACTTCCAGTAGAGAAGTTTCACTTAAAAAAAAAAAACAAGGAAGTCATTGATATTAATTGTAAACTATATTTATTCTTACGGTACTGATATTAAACAATCATTAAATTTTCCGATTTTACTTTGTTTAATTATTCACTAAAAATATCTAATTCATCTTTCGAAATCGAAAATTGTTGTTACCAATGATTCCCATAACTACTCAGGTGCATAGGCAAAATAAGAGTTAGGGCGTTCAAAACTTCTTAAATTTAAATAATGGCTATTATTATTATATGCAAACATTCGAAAAATCAATGATAATAAATAATGAAGGTATTATCAGAATAAGGAGATGATATTCAAAATAATTAATAATGTTACAAGGGAAAATTGAATATAATATTTAAACTAAAGTATACAGCAAAATAAAAAAGGTTTTTTTGAGTTCTCCAAAAGTTGAGCCATATTTGAAATTGTTAATTTCACGAAGTCAAAAATCACAATAATCCTATAACTTGAAAAGAATTTTTTCTTCAACATAATTTTTATTTAAAAGTGCTGGTTAATATCACGCAGAAAAAGAGAATTTGAAAAATCGTTTCCAGCTAGTAATCGATGAAAAAAAATTAGAATCCAGACAATGTTGGAAATCTAAATCATTTGATTCATGGAAAATCGTTTTTTAGAAATCTAGACAGAAGATAAAGTAAAATAGTAATTCTTTTGAATCATAGAATTTCTAGAGAAATAGGTACTAGAAGTGGTACATTTGAATTGAAATACGAATTTCTAAAAAAAATTAAAAACAACATCGATGATCTATTTTACTTCGCATTCTAGAGCATCAAATTTTGAGTATGTACTACGATAAATGCAAGTACAAAAAGTTTTTAAAAAAATCAAAAAACAATGCAAGGTACCAGGAATACTAAAGAAAAAGGAAAATATAATAAAATATAAACAAATATTGCAATTTTCATAAATACAAAAAAAAAATGTGAGAAATACATGAAATGATGATAATCAAGATATATTGAGAGATCATTTTCTTAAAAATTTGTGTAACTTTCGATCTTAGAACATATGATTCTAGAAAATCTATGCCTTTAAAATTAAAACAATGATTTTCAAACTAGTTACGTTGAATTTTCAAGTTTCATTTCTCTTTATTTTTCATAATTTTATCTGCATTCAAATATTATTCACATTCCATTTTACTCGAACAGATATTTTACTTGAGAACTAATTCGAATTTCTAGAAAATGTAATTAACATTTAATATTTTTTAATAATGTATATCATCGAAAATGCATATTTACATACATATTTATAATTTACTCAAGTTTTAATGAACTGAATCGACAATATTGATTCTATTTAAAATAATCACCGATTGTCTTTTTCAAAAAAATTGAAATTGTAATCCAAGAAATGCCTGTTTTTGTAGTTCAGGTTCACACACTACGAAAAGTAATAAGTCCTAAAGCATCTAATTAAAGATTTCACAAAAACATGGCCAAAAAATTTTTCGAACGAACGAAATCACAAGCTAATTACTCGCACACAATAACGATTAGTCACTGGTGAGATGCAAAAGTAATTTTTCACTGACAATGAAACCTAATTATCTTGTCTGTGTATGTCCATGTATTGCTGTATCATCCATTGTATATCTGCACTGAAAAACTGATTTGGTTGGTTCAAACAAACGTTTGGTCGTTATTTTACAAACCAAATATTTAGTTCAATATAATCAATTTTTATGTTCAGACAAATATATTTTTTTAGACTCTCACAAATTTTGTTTCATTAAAATAATTTACGTCTCACATAACTTGAATTTGTTCGTTCAAATTGAAAATATTTTACATTACAAAAAAAATTGGTTCATCTGAACTAAAAATTCATTAAAGTTAACCACATTAGTTTTTCATTGCAGAAGTGTACTTTTTTCACTTTTCATTTATGACAAACTCTCTTGATCTCCTCATCCAACTTTCATTTTCCAAAAAAGCAACAAATTTCAAAACCAAGACACTTTTCCCAAAGCAAAAACCTTTCTTCCCCATTTCACCTAGCCCATTCCAGTGACCCAAATCTAACTTCCCAAGTCTTCAACACCTGAGAAAAAGTCCGCGTACAGAAAAACCTCGATTTCTCAATTACGATCGGGAACCCCTCTCAAATAGAGCAATTTGGGGTGTTAATCAGCCCCGTGAAAATCCTCCTTCATCGTGTCGACTATAGGTGAAAGTGGCGCCGTGGGGGGGAGGTGGCTCTTGGGGGGGAGGACTCGGTATAACGAGCGCGACGACGACATTTTCCTCCGATCGTTACCGGAAGTTCATCAAGATGTGACAACGCCACCGTGAAAGCCGCGGTGGCGCGCTCGTAAAATACTTTCTCAATTTAAATTCGAGCGAGACGAGCCCGGGAAGTTTGCGCTTAACGAGCGGAACCTGAACCCCCCCCCCTCCCCTCATCTCCACCCAACTCTTCAAATAGGGACCAAACGATAAAATATCCCCATAATGGAGAAAGCCGTAATCGGGAGTCACACGAGATTTCAATCCCCCTAATTTACTTTGCATATATGTTTGAATTATAATGCCGGGGAAGAGTCGCGGAAAAAGAAATCCCCGAGAATCCGGAGCGGCTCGGATTTCATGTTTTGTTGGTTCGTTTGTCGGCGAAGAGTTTCGGGGTGGGATCTGGAGCGTTTTCGGGGAGAGTGGTTTTGGTTGGAGGATGGGTAAAGTCTTTCCTGAATGGAGGAAAAAAGTAGCGTGCGCGACAAAGGAAAAAATTGTGGTTGAGAGCTAACGATGTGAATCATTAGATAAAATTCTATTATCAGAAATCTGGTAAAATTAACGTGCTGATCTGTTATTTCAAATTAAAGACGATTCGACCAAATTGATGAGAAATTCTTAAGTTCATTTGTTCAATTTTTTGCGTTTTTTTACAGTGACTGAAAATAAAGAATTTTGATGGCGAAAAATTACCAGAATGATATATTCTTATGTAAATTATATGAAAATACTTTTAAATATTTTAACAATCTTTATTTGCATAATATTATAACGATGTGCATATAATTTTTTCACGTTGATTATACGGGGTGTATTACAAATTACGGAGGATAATTTGCTTTAATTTTTTGAGGATTTTTCTAAGACTAAAAGTCCTTTACAACTTTTCCAAAAACTCAAAAGTGGCGGAGATATTCGAGTTTGAAATTTAACCAATAAACGCGCTATTACGAAGAGTGGGGATAAAAACCATGGAACAAAATTTACTCAAATTTTCTTCATATTATTCTGAATCGAAAAATCCTTTGCCACTTTTCACAAAACTCAAAATCAAAAAAGATATTCAAGTTTGAAATCTGAGAAATCTGATTGGTTGAAATTTCTAACTCGAATATTTTTTTCATTTTGAGTTTTGCAAAAATTGGCAAAGAACTTTTCGACTCAGAAAAATATGAGGAAAATTGGTTAGAGTTCGGTCCTTGGTTTTTATCCCCACTCCTCGTGAGAGCGCGTTTATTGGTTAAATTTCAAACTCGAATATCTCCGCCGATTTTGAGTTTCACGAAAATTTGTAGAGGACTTTTAGTCTTAAAAAAATCTGAACAAAATTCAGGCAAATTATCCTCCGTAGTTTGTGATACACCCTGTATTGTTTTTCCTGAAGCGAATTCCTATTCGAAAAAGTATGTCAAAAAATTTGTCTGACTAATAACTGTCTTAAGGTATTTTTTATAAATTTTAATGTGGCTCATGAACAAACAATAAATAAGGTAAGTTTTTAAAATATTGAATGGTTACATGGAAAATAATACATCTATTTCTAAACCATCAGTTAAATTTTAAAGTCTTCAAGGTTATTGCTTTTTTCGTCCAAAAAAATAATGGTTTTATCTCTTTTCATTTTTTGTGTGAATTAAAAAAAATCATGATGCAAGTTGAAAATTTGAAAGAATCAAATCTACATCATTTTGACAGTTTTATTTATTTTCTTGTATTTCTATGGATTTCTACGTAGAAACATATTCTTACAATCAGATGCTACAAGATTTGTAGTTTTTTCGATTCTAAATATTTCCACTTTTTTTTTTTCTTTATAAGGCAACATTTTTTAACGTTTCGTAATTTTTTTTCCTTTTTTTTATGAGTCAAACAGTTAAAATTCAAAGTCTGTTGAAAAAAAAGTTTTCCCGAAGCCACCACGATTGTTGTTATTTTTCAGTTGGTGAAATTATGAATTTCGTTAACTACGAGAACTTAAATTAAACTATTTTCACTATTTGTTATTATTATTTGTGGTAATAATCATATATGTTCCTAATTTCAATACATTTACTTATTTTTAGAATTTTTATCATTTATTGCATGTCATTTATCTATTCTCTTATTTTTACATTAAAATAATCATCAACATACTAAACAATTTTTTGCTCTAAAAAAAATTCATTTATTTTAATAACAAATCAGATTGTCGTTAAACTACCTTTCCTTAATTCTACAATATATCCATAATGAGAAAAGTTATGTCAAAAGATTTTTCTATTTGAACTCTGGACAGAACATAATTAATGATTAAAATAATAAATTTGTGCAATTAATAACAGAGTATTAGTTGAAAACATTTCCATTTCTTTGAAGGATGATTTCTATACCTCAATATGCAAGAGTTTCATTACACACATGAAAAATTTCTTCAGCTATTAATGGAATAAATCCTCTACAGAGCATGAATCAAAAACACCTAATATTGTAATAGGAAATAAACCAACTTTCTTTTACAGTACATTTGAGTGTAAAAAAATTTTTTAACGTTTAGTAGTATAACTTTTTCATTGTATGGTAAAAATTTTATTCACCCTCGATTATAGTGAAAGAATACTATTAAGTTGAAAAAAGATCTTTACACGAAAAAAAAAAATTGCTGTATTAGCAAAAAGATGAGCTTTTTCAACAGTACAAATTTTTCAGCAACAGTAGCTTTTTCTTGTTACCCAAAGAAATCTTTTTTCTTGCCAGAGCACAATCATTATACATAAAATTCTATTAAATAGTAACTATGCTCTGGTAGCAAAAAAAATTTGTTCAGGTAACAAAAAACCAAGCTACTACTGCGAAAAAATTCGTTATGTCAAGCTGTGTTAAAACAGCACATATTTTTGCTGGTACAGAAAATTCTCTTTTGTATAAGATTATAACCTTCCATACAAGATGGAAAAATTTCTATGTGTTTTGTTTCTAATATTTCCATAGTATTTATAGAACTATTTTATATTATTTCTCCCTGAGTTCATACCTTGCACCTATACAACAAACTTTCCTTAAAACGTCGATCTACCTCTCGTCAAAGAAACTGTTTCCAAACTCCTCGGGCACTTTACTGCCCCGAAACTTTGCCACTCATACTGAAAAGTGCGAAATTGCGTCCCAAAGACGTCCGCGAAAATCTCTCGCAGCTGTTGCAGTGCACGCTCCGCTGCGGCCCGCGAAATTATAACCCCCCATGCGCTGACCATACTGCACTCCCAACGTGCGATTTAATAGCCAAGCGTATCTATCTAACGCTTGGGTGTTTCACTTTTCACGCCGGACCGTTACCGCAAACCCCCCGTTTCTGCACCTCGAATTACACTCATTGAAACTGTCAATGAAAGTGCCGACAAGTCAAAAGTTGCGGAAACGACTTAATTCTGAATACATTTTACCCGCTGTCATCGCTGTGGGCACCAATTTGCGTCAGTTCCAAACGCTTCCCTTGGACGGAGTCGCGTTTTACGACGCCGGTGTGTATAAAATAAGGTCGTAAAAAAGGTACGAGAAAAGTTTTTTTTAGAGCCGAATTAATTTTTACGTTAAGAGTATGAATATAATGTCGAGGGCTATAAATTCGGGCACTTAAGGTTGGGTAGGAAAATGCCACGGGAGGTAGAGATAACCTCGAGATATGTTTTTTTTTTGGTAAGGGAAACGTTTATTCGGGTTTTTTTAAGGTTGGGGAGGAAACCGCAGGATAGGTTTATTTAAGGTGTGCGGGTTGTGATAGGAATTATGGCGGAGATTACACGGAAAAAAAGGATTTGCTGTATCAGCAGAAAGATGAGCTATTTCAACGCAATTTGACAGACGAATGGTTTTAGCAGTAGTAGCTTATTTTTTTGTTGCCTCGACAAATCTTTTTTGCTACTAGAACTAATCATTATGGATAAAAATTTATTGCATAGTAATTGTGCTTTGGTAGCAAAAGTGATTTGTTAAAAATTCATTATGTTAACAGCACATTTTTTTGCTGATACAGCAAATATTTTTTTCTTCTGTGTAGAATTATAGTGTTCAACTTTGTGTTTTTTTTGTTTCTGCTCTTGGAAAATGGAAGATTGAAAAAAAAAGAACAGTTTTCTGTGTGGAGATATGCCAGTAGAATATAGTGAGTTTCCTGTTTTTAAAGTATGTTTCACTTGATAAGGGAAAAATTTTTTCAAAAAATCCGAAGCGTAATGGAAATTTTCAAGTTCAAATGCAATAAAAAAATAATGTAGAAAATATGTAGCAAGTGAAGCTGTCATTATACACTAAGCTAAAAAAAAAATTTCCTAAAAAAAATTTACTATATGGTTGCTTCTTTTACTGTTGTATAAATGAACAAAACTTGTTGAATAATCACTAGGAGCCGATTACACGTATAAAAAATTATAAAAATGTCCACTTTTACATATAAGAATAAACATTTATTATACAGTGCAATTCAAAATGCTTAGAAATATATACGAAAACAAATGAAGTTAGTGATAATATTGAATGAATAATTATAATTTATTAAACATAACTTAAATTATATATTCATCACTTTAAAAATAAATCTAATAATAAATTAATTTTCATTCAAATTATTACAACTGATTCAACTTCAAGATATCATTTATTACCCATATAATAATTATTTATCGTTAGATATAGTGATTTAATGAGTAATTGAAATTATTTTTATTCGTGAGAATGTTAAATGATTCTCTTGTTAGTGATGAATTTTTTATTCAGAATACTCTATAAAGATAAAAGTATTGATTGTGATGAGTCAAATTAAATAATAGTTTGTTTATACTGATCCTTTTACGATTGTTATCGAGTAGTTCAAAAGAACTGTTTTTTCTAGTAATAATATTACATGGTTATTTTAATTTTTATTAAATAACCTGATGCAACATTAGCAATGACAAGCGATGATTACTTTTAACAGTAACAAAAAATACTGACTGTTTCGACGATGAATAATAAATTTTACTTTTGCCTCAGTAGAAAAGCTAATATGTAAAAACTTCAACTTTTGCGAAAAATTAGGAGTTTATCAATGAAAATGCATATTCTGAAAAATTTTGGTAATTTTTAAAGAATTCACACTTCAGATAACTTTATATCAATTTCTCCAGTTATTTTTTAGCTATCATTATTCATAAGTTATACAGGTATATTTCGCAACATTTTTAATAAAGTAGAACATTTTTTTTTTTGTTGAGACAGCGAAAGATTGACAACTACTTTTACAATGATATTTTCAATCATTCATTTACACATCGATTTTTAATGATAGAATTAAATTTTTTATGTTTTATCGAATCGGCACTTTGTTAATGTTAGTTTTTAATAAAGCCAAGTAAAAAAAAATTTTCCTTATGTGGAAATAAAAATTTTTTGACCAGACAGTTTTCGAAATCGATTGTCAAGGTAGTAAGATAATTAGTTATTTCTTTTTTTTTAATTAACCTGTCTAAAAAACGTAAATAAATAACCATCTTTACCTTGAATTCATTTTTCAATTTTTTTTATCTTTCATTTTTTAATGATAATTTAATGTTACAAAAAAAATATAAAGATTTTTGCAGCTCTACTGCAGTGAAAATTTAGCGAACAGTATAAATTTCTTCAAGAAATAAATAATAAATTATGCAGTATAAGTAAATAAAAACATTGAACGTCAAAAAAATTGCTGTCGAACACAGACAATTTCAGTAAGAATTTATTTTAAAAATAATGATACTAAGGCTCACCAACTCCAACTTCAGAAACATTCAGGAAACTACCATGTTACAATGAAAAAAGTCATAAAACACCGAGATCCATTACATTCCAACAACCCACATCGACCAACTGAAAAACACGATGTAACAAATACAATAACATTATTATCAACGTACCTAGCGACGCCACGGTATAAATTTATCATCACACAGGGGGGCATAAAACCTTTATCAAGTCCATTCGTTTTATACGTCGAAACCGTAAAAAAGGGGAAGAGCCGATAAAAAATTCCGAATCCAATACATTTTTCCCGTTGCGTTGACGACGTTAGTGCGCGTATGTAAAATGCGCGTATTGTTAACAAATGATGCTCATCGAGACGTCTCGCAATAAGTCCGAGACATTGTAGAGCGAAGCTCCTTAAATTCCTAGGGGATAAACAATTTTAGTATGTACCAGTAAAAGCTCCATGTAACGCGCAGTCAATTTTCCTCGTAATCCCTTTTATTGAGACGAGTGCGCCGGAGGGCGCGGGGAGAGAGGAGGGGGGAGGGAGATCGAGACGGTGGTGAAATTAGCATTGAAGGAAATCGCGAGCACAGAGAAGAGGGGGGCTTCATTTGTAAACAGGGCGCATTCTTGATGCGCGTAAAAAATGTCTTCGTCTTATTTAAACGTCTTCTTGTTCGGCGCGAGGCCCTAATAAACGTTTTTACGATATGGGTCGGAGGGTCGCGCCTCGCGATCGCGTGGCGAAGGGGCGAGATCCGGCTTTTGGGGAAGGGGGCCGTAATAAAACGCATTATAATTGCCATGACGCGCGTAAATCTTCAATATCGGACTTTTACGAGGGCTGGAATTGGCTCAAGACGCTACTTGTCCTGCCGAGACTGGGAATCTTCAGTCTCGAATGTTCAGGGAGTGGGCATTTTTGATTGGGGGTTTTTATTAATTTGAGACGAGAGGCGCGAATGAGGGATAAGATTTGGTGATTTTAATTTGGGGCGAGTTTACACTGAAAAACCAATTTGGAATACCTAACTACATATTTAGTTCAAAGAAACATTTTTTTTCGCTGTAAAATATTTTTAGTGTGGACATAATAATTCAAGTTAGCAGAAATACTAATTTTTTGTACTAGCACAGAATTTAATAACCCAGTTGATTTGATTATTAATTTAAAACTAATTTGAATCAAATAGATTTTTTAGTATGCAATAATTAGTACAAAATAGTTTTTTTATGGATACTGCTTATTCTGGTGATATCTTACGAGCGTGAAAAAATATTTTTTATCGCGAAAGGCAAAAAAGCACTCAAAAATGTCACTTTTAAGGGTGTTAGAGCGATGTAAAAACTGTTAGAGAATACACTGAAAAACCAATTGGTTTGCTCAAACAAACGTTTGGTCGTTATTTAACAAACTAAGTATGTAGTTCAATTGACTTCATTTTGATTCCAGACAAACAAGTTTTTTTTACTGTAAAATGTTTTCAATTTCCACAAACCAATTTAAGTTATCAGTAACGGAAATTTTGTAGGTGAAAAATAATTTGTAAGAATCTAATAAAATTTGTTTCTCTAAACTAAAAATGTATTATAGTGAACTAGATATTTGGTTGGTTAGATAACGACCAAACATTTGTCTGAGCCAACTAAATTGGTTTTACACTGTATGATTTATAAAACTCAATTTTTTATTACTTATATGCTTATATCGTATTCATTACTAGAGTTGTAATATACCGTACAACTGATTTTTCTGACATTTTTTTAAGAATAAAAATGTTGGTTCTAAAATGAACTTTTTATTTTACTTTTGACCCTTTTGACGGCTGTCAATCCAAGTAACCTCATCTTAGGAGGTGAATTTGGTTTTCAATTTTCGTTCCTTTTTGGAAAATCTGTAGGTATCGGTGATTTTTTTTTTCTATATTTGATATTTATTTGATATATATTTAACTATATTTGATTGTTATTTCAGTACACAAAAAATAATTAAAAAATTTTTTAGTCGTAAATTTTTCTGTCGTATCATTCTTTTCCCATACTATAATTTTTTATGAATAGGTAAAGTTATAAACTACATCGTGCAAAAGTCATTACATTCCAAAATTTTTAGTTCATAATTAGAATTTTTATTTCTATCCTGTAATGTAGCTCAACGAGAAGTTAATGTATTCATAATTATTATTATTATTTTTGAACTGTAAATGCCACATCTTTTTCATTTATTAGTCTCAAATGATTAAAACAAAAAATTATAAATAATGTAAGTGGTTTATGCACATTTAAAATCAATGAATTTCACATTTTTTCAGAGCAAAACTTTTTTTTCTCAACAAGAAATGCACTGGATTTTAAGTTAAAGCAAACAAGTATCAAATTTCTGAGATTTCGCATTTTCGATTTCTAATGTGTCTGAAATTACTAAAGTTTAATAGACCTCTTATTATTCGAGTCATAAATAAAAATCGATATTGAACATGTATAATCCGATGATACTAAATTTTTTCACATTATTTTAAGTAGAAATAAAAAATCGATTTCTGTTCCATTTTCGATTATTTTATAAACTATAGGAACTTCAGGCTCATAGTTAATGATAATTATAATGATGTGAGTTTCTGCGATTTGGGAAAAGAATTTTCTGAATTCAAAACAAAACTTCAAATATTTCACACTCATATAAGAAGTTGAAAATCTTTATAACAAGCTGTGTGATGTTCAATGAAAAAGAGAAAATTTTCTTTCCACTTGCAAATGATGTAAAAAATGTGGTTACATCGAAACATAATTCTCTATTTTGGAATCAAATAACTGGTACGATACTTTTGAATAATCGAGAAATACTTATTCAAAATCTAAAAGTATTGTCAAGTCTCATTTTGGAAAATGATTTTTCAAGATGAAAAACTACAATGATTATATAACAAAAGAATTTGGTTTCAAACGAATAAAACATTTTCAAAATCGGCAACATTTGGATTTGTTGAATTTCACTATCATTGGAAAAAAAATGTGATGTTTCTCTATAACATGACAAATTTACTCCTCATATACATACTTGTTTCTTATTAAATGAATCATACACAAACAAAAAATTATTAGAGTGACATTATCTTGTACAACGCGTTTATTTCGAAATCAATATGTAAGCTTAAAAAAATTTTTCAGACAACTTATTTTGCAGTAAATTTGACTTGTGACCAAGGAAAAAAATTTTTTTCTCACTGATAAGTAGACAATTTAAGATAATAAATATTTAATTGTAACCAGTAGAAAAATTGAGTTAAAATTTTTATAATATGACTTTCCTTGACAATGACTGAAAATTCTACTTCACACTCGCGAACAGCATTCTCTTTTTCTCAAACACATCATTAAAACAGCTAATTTTCAAAAGATAATCAACTTAGCATGAATTATTCAAACGAATTCATGTATTTATACACCCAAACCAGTGAAACGTCAAACTTTTACTCCATGGAAGCAAGTTCAATTTTCTCATAAACCCTAGCACAATAACGGCATATACACTGAAATATCTAACGAGCCAATCTCAACACGTACGAAACTTCAGCAGCTTTCACGATCAAAAGTTCGTGGTATGAAATTTTCATACGATTATCCGGCTTCTGAAATTTTCATCATTTTTTTCTCGCAAACTAACGAGTTCGTTTGACGCGGCCGCGATGTTTAATTCTCTTGTCTGTCGCGCAAAGTTTCGACTCATCAAACGAGCTTATTACGGTACGAGGGAAACTGCGTATATTCAGAAGAGAAGATAATATTCATGTCACTATAGTCCGCGCATGAAAAAATACATGAATGTATATCATTCATTATAATACATTGTAGAGGTTCAGCCAGTGTTCAGGGAATTGAACTTTTTTATCATGAAATAGCCAAATGTGACTATTTTATAGTTGAATTCCATTTTTTTCGTTTCTTGGAAAGATTAACAACGAGAGAAATTTCAAAAATGATCATTTTCGAAATTCAACCTAACTTAACATAAATATCATTTAAATAGTCAAAATTTGATTATACTCATTAATATATTAAGGTAACTAATTCTCTTTAACAGAAATATTTTTTTATTTAGAAACATTTCTTGGAAATCACGCAGTAGAAAAAAATTCAAAAACTTGAAAGTCTCAAGCCATCGATCGCGAATGTAATATTCATTTATACACACATACATCTTGATCCTCAGGTTCGAATTCTTCGAAGCAATGAATTTCTCCGTGATAAAAAAAACCGTCTTTTGTCATCCGACGGAAATGTTTTTCCAGGGGACGCTCATGCAATTATAGTGAAGAGTAAAAGAAGCGAACCCTAAAAGCGAGCGTCGCTCTTTATGCCAGGATTTAAGGAATACGCGGTAGCAATAACTTGGAGTCATAACTCGAAGCGGTATATCGCATTTTATTTAATTGCCCGTAGGCACCCCACCGAGACTTTCGTGTGCATAATATTATTTATTGCCAAAAAGGCTGTTAAGCTTTCATACCGAAAAGGCCTTATACGTCGCGGAACGAAACCCGATAAAATGTTTGCCATCAAATCGGAAGATGGTGTACGAAAATCGCGAGGAGCGCAAGATGTTCATATTTGCTTTTATGGAATCGAATTGCTTCAAGACGTTTTTCAGTCTTTTTAAGATTGTGATGAATAAAAGTGACTTGGAAATAATTTTCGTGGAATTAAAAAAAAATGTTAAAAGTCGTGCCATGCACAGAAAATTAAATGTTAGATTTACAATATTAAAGATAAATAACTCAAAATTAAATTGTGAGTTAAGAACTACACGCTTCTACATATATAGTGCAAAATAATGCGAAATTTATAACATGATTTTTTTTTAATTTAAAATAATGCCAAAAATCAACTGTTTCAGATTCATGGAGTGAATCAATGAAAAAAACAGTGGCTGAGAAAAAAAACTGAAAAAATAGTGACAAATGACTGTTTGTCACTGGTTGAGTAAATTACTGTAAAAAATACAGTAGCACATACATCATTAACTCTGGTGATCTAAACCTAAGCTACCAGTGATGAAATCAGTGAAAAAATCAGGATGCACGATAGGTCGCTACTTTTATGAGCAAGGCATCGACTCTGGGAATCGATGCTGGTTTAGAGTGCTTCATACCTCAGAAATCCTATAGTCTACGGTGCTCGCCAATCACCATTACCCTGTAGTCCCGCATTTCATGACTCGATACAGTTTACATAAAACTATAAAGTTATGGCTGCTCCCAAGACCGCGCGCGAAAACGGGGTGGCCATCGTAAAGACGACGGGGTATTTTTACATGGAGTCATTAAAGCGCTTTACTACGGGGCGAAGTAGTCACCCCCTTGATTACCTAAGATCCTCAAATTACCGAATAACCGGGCTCTGCAGCTTGTGAGAAACTACGGAAAAAGGCGTGATAATCCCTGCAATCTCGCATACCCAAGTAACGCTCCTGAGTTATTGACACTTTTCGATCGTTTCACGTCTTACGGTGTTCGCGAAGTCTTTAATATTAGATTAAATGCTGTTTAGTGTTTCCAACAGTGTATAGTTCAAGGATTAATGATGAAATTTGTATCATCAAATAACTATTATTTCTAAGATCAGTGTATGTCTTTATATTCTAGATTTCAAGGGGTACTTTTATCAGGAGAAAAAATCTTTTTATTGTACTAAAATCAAAAAAAAATTTTGGCTCAACGTTAATATTTGTGGAAACTTGAAAATGTCTTTTGAAATTTTGAAATTTTTTTTCGTGGATTGATTCTCAATATATTTATGTAGGGGATACCGGGGCATTTCGGGACACGGGGCATTTCGGACAGTGCAAATAAGTAACAAATGCAACATTGGAAAAATTCCAAAAAATTATCTTATGTTGCTCATTAGGCAACTACTTCACCAACGGAGTTTGGTCGAGGAACTGCTGAACATCAAAACAGGTGAGTAAATTTATTTCGTCTAGGCTTCAGAACATAACGAATATCTTTATTTAAACTGTAGTTTTTCGGTTGAGCCTGTATAGAGCGAAAACCAAATAAATTCGCGCGCGGGAATTTAGGGACGCATATGTCCGGGGTATTTTGGGACAATTTCGTTTTCGAGTGCGAGAGGAATTACAACTGAATATTATTTTGTTAGGAACATGGTGCGCAATTATAATCAGAAAAAAGATGCAGTGCCAACTGAGCAAATGAAATCTGCAGTAGCAGCAGTAAAAAATGAGAGCTTGTCAATCAGGATAGCGGCTGAAACGTACGAAGTGCCTCGTTCATCTTTATATCGATTTGTCCAAGCTACGACGGATGCTTTTGTGCAATAATTGAAGTCAATAAAATATTGAACACAAAATATGCCTTGAAAACATATTTCTCAATTT
>JAPYZL010102280.1:0-28877 GCA_030522825.1 Platygaster orseoliae
AATGACGAATTGTCGATATGTCCCATGAATCAAGTGCTGCACGGTAATTTTTGTACAGAATTTCACAGTAATTTTTACCGGAAATTTCTTTCCGTGTAAATAAATTTATTATGTGTGTATTCCATAAAAATTTGATAATTTTCAGCTAGATGTACTGTCAAAGGATAATTAAAGAGAATAGAAAGAAATTTATACAAATTGTTAAGAAAAATCTTGAACATAAGGACCAAAACAAGACTTGATTTACATGCATGACATAGCACTTTCACTAATTTAAATTCATCAACCTATATTTTTAAAGATAATCTTTTAAATAAGTTGGATGAAACTTTTGATCCCACAGAGTAAAAAGTACTTGAAAAATCGGAAAACAAAAACAACAAAACAATCGTTATTGTAGTGTCTAAATAGCCACGAAGGTAGCGTTTTGTCTCACGCGTAATGAGATCGATAACTAATTGAATGGTTAACCGCTCACAGAAACTTGAGCAATTAAAACAGGCCTGTGGTATTGTCGCACGTGTAAAGTGGGACCACAGCGGTTCACTTGGGCAAAGAGCTAAAGCAATTTATAGCAATTGAACACGAATTTCCAACAACGAACAATGTGTTTATCAAAGTGTTCAGATTTAAAGCTTCTCTTTCTAAATCTGTTAGATCTAAAGTTTTCCTGTAAAATTATGAAAAGGAAAAATCTAGCCAGTTTGGTGAAAAATCAGTAGAGAATATTATTGTAATCGCGTTGCTTCTTTTTAACACTTTAGCGAATTTCGATCCGCATACGGAAAAAAAGGATTTGCTGTATCGGCAAAAAGATGTCATGTTTCAATACAACTTGATAGAACGAACTATTTTCAGCGGTAGTTTTTTTTTGCTGCCCCAACAAATCTTTTTTGCTACCACAGTAAAATTTGAATGCAATTTAGATTTAGAAATAATTTAGATTCAAGTAAATAATTTTTTATGCGCTACAAATAATTCATTCGTTTTTGTCATACAAAAAACTTTTAGGTTTGGTAAGTTTTACTTTTTCAAATGATATATAGAAAAAAAAATTTGCTGTAGCAACAAAAAAATGTGCTGTTCCAACGCAACTTGGGAGTTTTTTTTTTTTTTGTTGCTTAAAATATTTTGCTTTTTATAACAAAAAAATAAACTACTGCTACAAAAAAGTTCATTCTGTCAAGTTGTGTTGAAACAACACATCTTTTTGCTGATATAACAATTTTTTTCCTTACACACACAGAACGTTGATATGTATAAAAAAAACTTATTTAAAAAAGATAGTCTGAATAAAATAAATCTAAGATTATAAAACAGGTGAAATCTATGGTAATTACCATTTGGTACAATCAAAAAATATTTATGCTATTGGTATGTAACAGAAAGTTTGTTATGAAAAAGTTGATAAAAGCTATAAAACTGAGAACCATTGGAAAAATTAGTAACAATTGGGTCTTATGCATATCGAGAAAGTTATATAAATCTTATAATTATTTTTTTTAACATTAAAAACTATGATTGAGGAAAAGTAACATTTTAAGTGATTTTGATAATCATTTCTTTTGGCAAGATTCTTTATTATTTATCATAAGTTAATCGCAGTTTTGAACATTTTTTTGTGGTTACTTCAAACATCAATACTTTAGCAAAGTTTTCGAAATTTGTTGAAGTTTTTTATGTTTGTGTTTATTTATTTTTCACTTTTTTTTTTTTTTCTATTGGTATGTGATGAATCACAATTTTTGAATTGTTCTGTAACTACTCAAACTTTTTGGGAAATTCTCTTCAATTTAAACATAAAACAATAAGTAATAATAAATATATATTCAAATAAAACAAATAAATATATTAATAAATATATACTTATATACGAATATATTAAGATTTACGCACTCTCTTAAAAATTTTTCATTTAAAATTGTTGGCTTCCTCAATTTTTTTTTTATTCGCTAATAAAGTTTTCTGCAGCTTGAAACCCTTTTTTTCAATTTTTTAAATAAATTTTCTAACCTTCGTTGTTTTTTATATATTCGAATTACTTCTCACATTTTTTCATCAGAACGTGTTTTGTATGTACTGTCATGTTTAGTTTATTCTTTCTTTAATACCAAATTTGCTTTATAAATTATATGTCAGACATCAAAAAAACCGTCAATTATCGTACCTTTTTCTCTTTTTCTTTCATTAAAAACACCTCACTAACAATAACTGTTTCATAACTTTATTGACAAAAGCAATGAATTTTCAAATTCATGATAATTGTAACTCGATATCTATTTTATGAATGCGACGAGCGTTATTTCCATAATATTTAACTATATTTAGCACCGCTTATTAGCACAGTGAGTATCATCAATTATGTTATCACAGTATGTACGCGCATGTGAATGCATCAGGGGAAGTACTAAAATTCGTGATGACTGAGAATGAGCATTCTCGTCCATAAAGTGTCTCTTTAGCAAGCTTAAATTCAAGCTTAATACCGACAGTGCGAGTCAAAGCGCAAAGGTAATGCAGGGGTTACGGCAAACATTGTATAAACTTTTTTAAACAGAATTTAGATCTACATGTTTCACGTGGTTATATGGTATTTTCTGCTAATGATAATGATGACAAAGTGAGAATTGATGTGAATGAAAAATAGTATATTAGTCTGTACAAAGATAAAATCAGATAGATCAGCAAAATCTGCTGAGCAACTTTTTTTTATACATCAACGAGCAAAAGCCTTTTAACCTAATTTTTCATATGTATTAGGAATAAAATTGCAGAGATACTAAATAAAACATTCCAATAATAATTTTTTTAAGTTACTGCAACTTTTGTGAACATCTTAACACATTTCAAAGACAACATGCATTCAAAATCCGCCATATTGACGTGTTGTAAAAATAATCGTTTTGCTAATTCAGGAACTCATTTTGAGCTCTATATCTAAATATAATTTATGATCAATCCTAATACAGAAAAAATCGTATTATTTATTCCTTATATTTGTCAATAATTTAGAAATAATTGTATTATCATAATGGATTTACTATTATATCATTCATACTCAAAATCATATATATAAATATTATGACTATTTAACTTCATTATATTCCATGCAGTACTAATGATTATAATTATATTATTCTAATAAGTTTTATTTCAAATCATTGCCATGATCAAAAATTTCTTTCAATTAGACCATAATAAATTAATTCAAATCATTTGAGAGCTAGCAGCATTCGTTCTCATGACTATCAAACAGTTATTGTTTCAGTACGGATACATCGTTATATGTGCAACTCTATCAACTTGGCAGGAACTACGTACAACTTCTGACATTGATTGAGTATTTGAAAAAACATGTGTGGCAGTGAAGGGTAATGGAGCAATAGGAAATTTCATTGTATATTCATTGTCGACTGCTATGTATGCTTTCATTTCCATATTGTTCAATCAATTTACCGAAAAATAATGTTCTCTCAAAAACCTTTTATTTTCTCATGTATTTAAAACTAAAAGCATTGTTAAAAAAATCCGTTTTATTCATTCGAATCAAAAGAAATGCATCATTTTGCTTTTTTGATATTAAAAATTACGGATTTACGAGAACGAGGAATAATCACAAAAAATTCAACGTTACACGTGATTTTCTGAATGACTGTCAAAATTTAAATAAATCTTAGATTAAATTGTTAATAAATTTAGTGGTTGAAATATATTGATATTCAAAAATGGAATTGAAAGTAATTCAAAATTTTTTTAATATCACGTAATGTAATTAAAATATTTATCAATTTTTCTGTAAAGAAACCACTGAAATTCAATTTTACACAAATGATGAATTTTTCCTTTATTTTCTATACGACATATTGATTTAAATTTTCGCACACAACCTGATAACAGTTTATAAAAGTTCAAAAACTATTTTTCGATGCGGATAAATCTTGAAATTTCAGATATAAATGATACGTAAATTTTTCGTTTTTCAGAATCCAGGTGTAAAAAGTTGTGAACTGTTGGACTCTGAATAATACAGTTCTTGTAAGATTGTTTTGCTTAAATTTTGTAAAGCGAGCAGAAATTTTGAATTGAAATATAAAATAACGTTTTTGTAATCCCCTATAGATAGCAAGTTTTCTGTTAGAAATTTCATTTCATCGTTGACAAAAACCTATTCCGATCTCAAATTGATCGTTTCCAATACTTCTCGTTTGACTGGCAAATATTGGGTGTAAACAAGATTCTTCCGTTCATAAAAGTGAAGCTTTTACCATACCAACGAGCTGAAGTGAATTTTCACGAAGAAAAGCTTTCTCTGAAATTGCCCTACGAGATGTTTTTTTACACTACATTATCAATTTATTCTACTAGATGGAAGTGTCTTTAAAAAGATTATCAAAGCTTCCAAGTTTCAAAAATCAAAGTAAATATAAATATACACGAAACGCATGAACTCGAAAATCGTAGAACTAGAAAATTAAAAAAATTTACCATTTTTAACAAAAAATTCAGGGATTTGAAAATATCTAATTAAATAAAATCTTGTCAATTGTCTTCTTGAATCGTCTGACTACAAGTCCAAAAGTTTTATTGATGTTGTAAGTTTACGTCAAGGTAATATCATAAATGTGTAACAAATTTTTATTATGTACAACAGTTATAAAGACAGAATTTTTTTCCACAATATTTTTCATTCATTTCTGAAAATGTAACTTTTATACTTTGGAACAATGCACTTAAGAAACTTGAGAAACACACTGTCTTAGGGCTATTCGGCAAACAACGCTGAAAAGCTTTTGTTGATACAACTTGTGTCAACATTTGCTGAGAGGTCCTTTAACCAATCGGATTGCATGCGCATTAAAGAGAGAAATCAATTCCTTTGAGAAATGAACAGTTTCCTTCGAACAAACGAAAATCACATAACAAATTTTCAGTTGCTTGAGAATCTATTGAAATACTTTCATAAAAGTTTCGTGAAAGATTTTAGTTTTGAAGAAAAAAATCAGCGATTTTCATCATATTTATTTTCGATTCTGTAAAATAATGACTTTCATATAAAATAAGGACACGATTTTTTATAATCAATCCTCACCACATGTGTGAATTATAAATCTAAGAGAAATTGAAGTAAATCTTCTTATTTCATGAAATATATTGATAAATTTAAAGCACCCCCCCCCCGAAAATGTAGCTGTTCATAAGGATAAAATATCTAAATAATAGTCATTTAAAATCAAAAGAAAATAAATAAATATTTAAGATAAAAAACAATGGAATTTCTATGATAACAAAGTTCCTAAAATTATTATGAATTCGGAGTAACTGATTCAAATCGAAGTCCAATAGTTTGAGATTAAATAAATCAGCTCACAAAAAACCCATATTATACAACAATTTCAAATATTCTACTCCAAGAATCAAAATTTGAAAAGCAAATCTTGTCTCATCGCTACATCGAAATTGTCGATTCGAATTCAAATTTAAAAGAGAATACCACAGCTCTTATTTGCATTACGAACACTATTCATTACAACTTGAGCGATATTTCATGCGTCCTGTCAACAAACTTTTTACGATTGTAGTTGAACATTGGCATGGTAAACTGTTCCATAAAGTACTGCCGTGCGCACGGGGCACTTTCAAACGCGAGATTATCGAGCACTCGTATATATTGAGTTTCGGGCCTACAGATTTCATTGGATAGTTGTTTTTTTAAAGTGGCATTTCGTCCAAAATGTTCAAGCTCCTTTCAGTTTTTGCTGTTTTAGCTGGTGCTGCACAGGTACAAATAATACCATAATTTACATGGTTATTTTAAAAAAGTAAAAAGTAGTCTGGAATATTTTGTACTTAAGTATGATTACTTAACAAAGTGGGAATCTTTATTAGATGAAAAATTCAACAAAAAACAGGTAAAAATTATTCGATTTCGTATGAAAAATGTAATAAATGAAGTTGTATATCATGATTCAGAATGAAATCAATGGAGGTATTCACATAAAATTTTTTTAGTAGAGAAACTTATTGCTGGATATTGTGAATGATTTTTGTTTGCATTTTTCTGTTGCTCAATTTGACATATTCTTTTTTTGAAGTTTATTATTTTTCTCGAGACTTAAAAGAAAGGATTCTTTTTCAACTGCAAAAATCCATTTCATTATTTTTTTATTTGTTTTACTTGGAACCCAAAAAAAGCTCATATATGTATGAGTTCCAAAAAAAAACATTAGGAGACGATTTCTAAATTAGTATTGCAAATTATTTTTTTATAATATTCCCGAAAACCACTCAATTTAACTATTATAAAATTTGACTGTTGAATGTTACGAACGATGATAAACATTTCTCGTGCTTCATTTATCGTTGCTCAAAATGAAATAAATTCATAGTTGGTTTTCTTCATTGAGAAATACAGTTTATACAGTAGTAAATATTATCAAATTTACTAATTAGAGATCATTTTTTTACAATGCAATTCAAGGTCCAAACATTTATGAAATAAATAGAAACAACAACAAAATTATTTTTCATTTCCGCCCATGATTAATGTTGAAAATAATGATAATCGTTCAATAATATTTGTTAAATATTATTTATTATTAATTTATTTGATTACCAAGGCTGAAGGAACAATTTTTTTTTGTTTTTTGTTTATTTTTAAACGTTGGAACCTTAGAGATATTTATTTACATTATTTATTTTAGGATCATAATTTTCCAAATTTTTCATCTTGAATGATAATGTACTTCTGAAAGTTTAACTCGAGAATTCTAACATTTTTCATTCATTTTAGGCAGCATGGCTTCCTTTTTTAGGCAGGGGAGCAGATAATAACGCTAACTCTAACGTCAATATCAACAGTCGAATGGGTTTGCCAGGATTCGGTATAGGAATTGGCGGCCCACGAATCAGTGCTGCGATTCCAGGTCTGTCAGCAGAACTGGATCCATTTATTGGCGCATCCTTGTTTGGTGGAGCCGACATAATCGTAAGTTATAATGTATTGTCATTGAAATTACAGTACAACAAAATTTAGAAAAAGAAAACTAACTAATACTTTTTGAAAGAAAAAAAAACAATTAGCTTCGAATGATTATTTTTACTTCATATATCTTTTGCGCTCAGAAATAATTTTCTAGACAATTTTCTTCGAAGATTTTCCCAACTTAGTTCATTTTTTTAAGTGAAAGTTTGAATAAATATTTTATTAAATAATATTCTTTACCTTATATATGTAGTTTTGTGATAAAAATTATAAACAGACATTTTTCATCACTATATTTCATCAAAACTTCTGAACGGTAACTCCTGCATTTTAGAAAGTTAAAAAAATCTAAAGAGAAATTAATTTACTTGAAATTTCTATATCTATTCCACAGAATTTTTCTTCAATTCAATTATGTATAAGTTATTATTAAAAGACTGATTAAGTTTTTTACCGAAAAAACTGTTGGCTTCTTATTGTAATAAAAATTGTGTATTCCTAATAATAATAAAATTAGTAATTTAATACGTGTTCAAGTTATTCCATTCTACAACAATTTAATAATTCGCAATTTAAACAAACTTTGCCTTTACAAAATCTAGACAAAACCGTTACTCCTATGAGTTCTTGAAACCAATTACTGTTGCTTTCATCATACAAATTTTAGATTCCTCCTCCTAAGAACTTATAATAACTATCTTGCAGTTTGGCATTCATCAACAAAATTTTGTTTCCAATCGATAGTAAACTTGCAAACATTTTAACTACGTTGTTTCATCATTCCTCATCCTTTGTTTCAGAAGAGAAACTTATTTGAAAATGAAGACTGTATTTTCATCTTCAATCATCTCAATTGCAATCGGAAATTAAGTAATTTTTTTAGTAAAGTTATAAAGTTTTTATTATTATTATTATCAGTCTTACAAAATTCTAACCTTGAATAACCTCCACGATTGAACTAATGAAAATTATATTCTCTCGACTATTAGTCATTTTAAAAAGTTTTACAACGGAAAAAAATCTGAAAATACGAAAATTTGAAAAATTTTCAATTATGGTCAATTAAAAAATATGAAAAATTCTAGATATCTAAAATGTTTTTTTCTGTAAATCATGAGTAAAAACTTTTAAAATTTAATAATATCCATCAATCACCACTTACCAGATAATGTTTAATGAATTTTTTGTACTTTTTATATAAAATCTTTTTTATTATTCGTTCAAAAATAAGTGAAATTATAGAATTGACTGTGTAAATTTATATTATATTTTCAAAACGTAGAATTCAATCAACATTAAAAATTAGAGCAAATCACCCTCGCTCAAAAAAAAATATCTTCTTCAAAAGGTTCCAAAAATGAATTCTGTATTTCGAACGTATATATACAACAACCTCAAATAATAATTTCGATAGTCAAAATCTGAATGTTTCACTCCACAACAAATTTTTAAAGTGTTAGAATCTAATTTCAAAAATAAACTATCGAAGCTTTTGTCCTTAGAATCATTGAATAGTACGAATTTTCTTAATTGATATACTTCTGGTTGATATTTCAAAAATTTCAATTTCTCGTAAATTTTTCACTAGACTCGTGTCACAGAGAAGAGAAATCAAAATCCTTTAAGCTTAACTATATTTTACACAAGATTTAAAGTAATCAAGTTCTAATTCGAAAAATAGTAAGCTTTTGCATTTTTCAATTAACGAAATTATAATCTTATGGACAGTTCAACATTTTCCATACATAGTACTTTATTTTTAGAGGAATTCACCATATTTTGGATACATGTATTTCCATCCGAATAAGCTGAAACTGAATTTGGCCTGTTAAACAAATGCTATTCATCAAAAACTTGTAATATTCAAAGAAATATTCCATTAGGAAATATATATCATGTTATGCAAATTTTAAGTATAAGAAATGTTAGTTACGGAAATCATTTATTGTTAATTGCAACATGTTTAAGTTTTCAAAACTTCACAGTCAATTTTCGAATTGTTTCAAATTTACTTAATTATTTGTTTCTTTTTTTTGTAGTATCATGATTTTTCATCAAAATAGTTCATATCTTAATCAAATTATTCTCCTTCGATACGAATTTCTAAAAATTTCTATTCCGTATAATCTACCTTTGAATCACTGAAGAGGAACACATTTCAAGTCCAAAAGAAGGTTTTTGCAAAAAACTACTCATTCCCAGTAATGTAAATAGACTAAATTATAATAACTTTTTATTAGTAATATCTGAATATCCAAAATCTTCTTTCAAACCTTTGAAAAAATTATTATAAATAGTGATTCCACCTGAAAAAATCTGCAGTCAAGAAAATTTCAAACATCATATCAACACAGAAAAATAGGATTCGCCAGATGCTAAAAAGCATTTCATCTTCAGCATTTAGTTTGTACTTGTATAAGCAAAAATATGTGCTATTTCAACACAACTTGACAGATTGAATTTTTTTTTGTAGCAGTAGCTTTTTTTGTTGCTCTAACTAATCTTTTTTGCTACCAGAGTACAATTATTATGCAATAAAATTTAATGCATATAGATTGTACTCTAGTAGCTACTGCTGCTAAAAAAATTTATTCTATCAAATTGTGTTGAAACAGCACATCTTTTTTTCCTTGAATTATTAGGAGTATTGTAAACAAAGTATTTATCATGAATAAATTTTTTAGCTAGCAATCGTTTTCAAGTTACACGTCCAAAAGCAATAAAAACATTTTATATTACTATAACTTTTTTTTTACAGCCTCGCCGCGGACTCAATAACAACCAAAACACTAATATAAACATGAACGAGAATCGAATGGCACGACCTACTATTCCTGACCAACCCTTAGGAGTTCCTTTTGGAGCTTCCTTCGACCCGTATATATCTGCTGGAGCTTATATGGGGTTCCAACCATCTATGTACTCCCCTTACTACGACGCTATGGGATACGGTAGAATGGGCTGCGCCCGATGAAGCCGCAAATTCCACCCAACCTAACCTCGAAAAAAGGCTCCGACCGTTTCCACTTCGAACTTCTACCTCCTCGACGCTCATGAATTTACGCCATGAAAAGAGAGCTCGAATCAGATCGGAATAAATTGAAATTGAATAGAAAGACTCTCGTATTTCGCGAGCTTTCGGTACAATTTCACACAGGACCAGCCAATTTTTCAAGGACTGAACGAATTTTTTGTCTTGCGTTTTTTTTCTGCGGGAAATCGTAGAGCATTGCGAGTTTTGGAAATAAATATAATTCGAGAAAAGCATCAGAATTTGTGTGATTATTTAGTGGAAAATTAGATATCAGCAGATCTATGGAAAACTTTTTTTTTGTTTATTCTAAGTTTATTCTGCTTAAATTTTTTATGTGAGCGGATGAGTATTTGCAAAATTAACTATGATTCGATAAGGTTTATGATTTAGAATATTTTAATCTTCGTATTAGGTCGCAAAAATATAGCAACAGCTTTTGATTAAATTTAAATAAAAGAACATTTCGTTCTGCACTTGTGCTCCGCACTTGGGGTTTAATATGGAAAAAAAGCCATTCGATTTTTTTATTACATTCACGGTATATTAATCACGTGTAAAACCGTGACTTCCCAAAGTAAAAGTGCGTTCGAATATGAGATTGAAAAAGTTATGATGTTGCAATGTCCTGGAATATCAATAAAAATCAACGAGATTAAATTTCGAGCTCATCGCGCAGAGTTCAAGAGTTTTCAGTGATACGAACAAGTTGAGTCAGGCGGTTGGATATCACTAAACTCACTCTGTTCTCCTCAAAGAAAAATTTTCCGAAAATCGATTTGCAAAGTACTTATGCAAAGTACTCACAACATCTGTTTGCTCAAAAATTTTCTGTCTGAAAAATTTTTTTTACAGGATTTAAAGTTTTTGAAATTAAAAGAAAAGAAAATTATTTTGTATTAATAAAATTTCCGATGTTTAAGGAACTCGTAGTTAAAATAAATAAAACAAATGAATAATTATTAACTATTATTGATGATGACGTATAAATATCTGTTTTATATTTCAAGAACTTTCACAACTATCAAATGCCCTGTCTTCGCACTGTATAAACTGCATAACATTTTGTCAAGGTGATATTTCATGTCGTTCTTTGTTATGTAATTTTCATGAGATTTCACAACATTCTTCTTTTTCTCTAATTTTTTAGTCCGATTGCAATAGCCCCTTTATTTCTTTCATCATCAATAAAATTGTCAGCATATTTACATATATAATAATTTACATAATCCAACATGAATTTAATAAGGTGAATTCTACTAACAGTTGCTAGCCATTTTTTACTTCAATCTAGATCCAACAATTTACAACATTTGTAAAATCATTTTCTATCACTTATGTACTTCCATAAAAGAAAAATTTTCATTTTCGAAGAAATCTCATCTTCCAAGTAAATAAATTAGTCGCATTTTGACATTTTCGAACTTCCAAAAGATTTTTTACAAACGGTAACGATATTATTCTAACATTATACACACACAAAAAAATTAAAAATTTCGCATGTCAAAACATTCCCTGATTTCTTGTTATAATAATAATCTCGAAATTTTGAACTTGAAAGTTTAGAAAGTAAAAATGTTATAATGTTAGATAATTTTTCTTAAATTTCTTACTCATTATCAATTTTTCAATCCAAGGAGATTACTAGAAAATTGCAACTTCAGCATCGTTTGTTCAAAATGCGAAGTGAGGTTTCTGCAAATAAAACTACCGCAGTGAAGTTTACACTAATTATCGTTCTCAACTCGGGCGTGTAATATATCATGGGACAAGCTTGCGTATAATCGTAACGTGGCTTCGCAATTTCGCAGTAAATTATCCTGAATGTTGCGGAACAGTTATGCCCTGTTCGTGTTCATCGTCAGAGTCTGACATGATAAATCCTTTTATCTCTTACACTCTGTTTCTGATAACTTTGCACAAAAATTCGATGAAGTGACTACTTTGTCGAAAAATAGAATAAAGAATTAACTAACTTTGTTATTCATTTAAACTGACGCGAATTCCATAAATTATGAAATATTCATGATATAGATACATAAAAATCATGAGCGTTTAATCAATGAAAAATCAGTAAGAAATTATCTTCATTTTTTTGAGAAACGACTTTACGAATGAAAATAATCTTAAAATATGTCAAATTTTTTGATAGTTTTGACGTTTTGGTAAAACAAAAAATTTTTTAAATTCGTTACATAAATTATTTGATGTTATAAAAATTTGTAAAAAATTATAAGTTTTTCAAAGGAGGATACTTACATTTTTTTGTCAGATAGGTTTCACAACAAAAGAAAAACTAAGTAAAATCGTTAGTAGTTATAGGGCATATAAATTATATAGTAAATAAATATACATCAATTATTTAATTTACACCAGAGTAGAAGAAATATTCAATGAAATAGAAAAATACAATAACATCGATTGAATTTTATTTTGAACTTCACAATTTTTAATGCAAGAAAAATATTCACATCCTTGAATATTATTCAAAATTATTGCGTACAAAAAATAAATAAAATATTGTTTGTAACTAACTGTAATAAGTTTACATGACTCGCCGAAAATTTCTGAAATCTCGACCAATCTTCGGAACGATTCTAACATTTTTCTTGCAAAATACGCAGAGTACGTTTGCTGGAATAATTCTGAATTTCCCGTGGTTTACATTCCAACTTCATAGTTGGGTTGAGCATAAATTGAGACTCCGATAATAGGGAAGCGTCGGTTTAATTCCTGAATCACTAAAGGAAGAGAAAATTCGTATTTACAGTTACTGTTTTATGATACATTTTTGGAAAACTATTGATCGACATTACGTTGCTAAGGGTATGCTAAAAAAATTAATACGGATTCGAAAAAAAATGATACTAATAACTCCTGATGTACACAAATTTTGTATCTGGTCGTTAACTACTAACAATAATGATAATTAATTTATAAAAAATAACATGTTAAAAGTCATACGAAATAACCATCTTCTACAAAGGAAATCAATTGTTACTTGTTCATGAAAAAAAAATTCTCGTATTTAATAAAAAAACTTCAATAAATCTTCGATATTTCCAGTCATTAAAAGAATGTTAGTTTTATGTCTAGAAGAATAAAAATTATGAAAAAAGTTCATAAGATTTTACGCAATGTTACGGTTTTTATGAAAATCCAAGAAAATTTTGACATGATTTTATAGATTTTTTATGTTTCAAGCTTAAAGGTAACAATTCAGGATAATCTCTCACCCATAAAAACCTTATGACACTTGAATTGCATGAAAAGCTATAGAATTTTTCATGGCTTTTTTCCTCTCTTTACTCCATATTATCGTTCTCTCGTAACGTCGTGAAAATTACTTGAAATATTCTTTCGCAAAATTGTAAAGCATGATGTAAGAGAGTAAAAGTGGGATTTATGAATGCAATTATGCAGATGTGTAATTCGTGAACACGTCAAATAAAATGTGTAGTGATAAAGTTTCGTGTTGCTCGAATGAAACAAGCCAAAATACGTTGGTACGGTAATAAAGAGAAGCTCGCAAACCCCGGGAGAGCTAGCCTCACGACCTGCAAATGGTCCAGTATCAGTCTCCACTGGACTGTAATTTCTCAGCTGAGAGCAGCTGTGCTGGCTTTACAAGTGTCACGCTCAACTGCTTCCATCAATAACTCATGCGATAATGTGTGGATATAGTTTTCATTAATCCACAACAATCGATGTGAATGAATCGTTTGGGAAAAAAGCAATTTTTTTCATAGAATTTCCGATATTTTAGCGATTTCGCGTGTCCTTTTAACAATGTAATGACATTCATTGGCTCGTTGACAATAGTTTTCATTCAAATTTATTTATAAATAAAACAAGATTTACTCTTTCCTACGTTGAAGATTATACGCGAATTCAGAACTGGAAAGAATACTACTTTTTACAGACTCTATTTTGGTTAGTTTTTCTAAAAAGATCATTTTTCCCTTAAGTCCTTTGAATTTTATTTTTGATATGAAGATTATCTTATACTTGTTCAATTCAAAAAAAAAAGTTTTAATACACTCGACTTCCCCATCTTTGACGTTCACTTCTTTATTTTGTTCGCATCTTTACGATGCATCCGTTCACTACTTTACGACTGGGAAGAGTTTCTAGTGCTCCGTCTTTGTTCGTAAAGTAAGGAACATTTTCAGTTCCGAGAATCGTAAAGTTGGGGAAGTCGAGTGTATTTGTTCTATGTAGTGAATAATTTTATCTGTAGTGATTTCAAAATGTGGTTGGGGTACACTTTCTTCAAAATCGTTTTCCTAAAAATATTACTTCTTCTTTCCAATGTTTTTTTTCCCACTAAAAGTTTTTTCCAAAAGATTGTCACAAAAGATTTTTTTACCAAAAAATTCAGTCCCAATTTTTTTTCTTTCAATGTTTTTTTCCACTAAAAATTTTTTCCAAAAGATTGTCCCAATAAATTCAGTTCCAATTAATTCCCCCAATATCTTTAACGATTCCTAAGAATTTGATACAATCAATAATTTATTACAAAATCATTTCACAGAGTTACATATGGACCCAACGACTTTAAGTACGTAATAACATCGTCATTTTCGACAAAGTTATGATATTTAGACTCAATGTTATATATCCTCTGATCTTTTCTCAGCCTCTTGGAGTCTTTCCTTTTTTAACTTAATCAAACAATCTAATTTATATTATATTATAAATTCAATTAAACTTAAACAATCTTTTCCTTTTTTAACTCTAACAACAAACGTTGCAAAAAGGTTTTTACATGAAAGAAGTTAACTGTCAATTTTGAAATTCAGTTCAAATCGTACGAGAAAAATTTCTGGAAAAACTTATTTTGGGAAGTAGAATGTCTGGAAAAAATAATTTCTGGGAAATTTGGACATTGGAAAAAATAAAAAGCGTGGGAAAATTTTATTTTGGGAGAAAAACCATTAGGGAAAAAAGATTTTGGAAAACATATTTCTTGGGATAACAATTTTGGGAAAAGTTCCCCTTCCCCCTGGAAAATCGAAAAAAAAATTTTAGTGATGAAAGTTCCCGCAAAAAGGGATAAGGAAAAATTTTGGAAAAATTGGCAAACAATTACACGATTCGTGAAAATGATTTTCGTTATTTTTCAACTCGTGACTATGAAATAGTGGTAACGAGAATCTAAAAATTTAGTTTAGAAACACTCGTGTAGGACTTTGTATGCAAAATTTTTAAAGTTGTGAAATTTCTGTATTTATCAATACTTCAAAATCTATGTATTCATATCAGTATGTTCATATCTACAAGACAATCTTACTTGGAAATGACTCCTAAGTTTCGCATGTAACCAAATTTTGCAATGTTGGTTCATTTTATCGATGTTAATTTCCGTCGAAATTCCCTAAAACGGAGTTTTGTCAGAAGCTAGTCATTTTTATCTACAAATGTTTCTAAAATAGCGAAATAATCACTAACATTTTCAATTTCCTTTGATGAAGCACTCGCAGTCTAATAAATTATTATCATAACGGCCATGACCCGTTTTACTTGAATTTTAAAAAAATCCAATTTTTTCGTTTCACAAAAATCGTCTGTTTATAATGATGAGTAATTTTACTTTTAAAAAAAATTGATCGACGAAAGTGTATATTTTTAGTGAGTTTTACATGATCCATCAATCGATAACAACTACATCATTTTAAAAATAATTCATAAAAATATGAATTAAATAAATAAACCATTATTGTGAATAGAAAATTCAAAAAAATTTAATATTTCCCTTTTTTTTATAAACAATAAGTCCGGTCGCGTCCTCTTTCATATTCAAAGTTTGTCAATATTAAATAAAATTTCGTTTTCTTGATACTCTAAAATTGAAAATTTTTCTTAGCTTCCCTAAAAGAACAGTCCATTCTCACAGCCCTGATCCAGAAATGTCAAAACACTTTATTTCATCTATTTTACGAGAATCCATACACACTGAGTCAGGAAAAAATTTCCAACAACCAAGTCTTTATCTGTCTATTCGTATTTTATTTATCAACATTAATGTGAACACCATATATTTTCAATCCTAACCATTACATCCTCCTATGATCAAGCATCGCCCTTCTAAAAATAAAATTTCGCCAACATTTAACGTCAGATCTGATCTCAGTCTGATATCAGTCTTCCACAGAAAGAAATGTTATATTCATTCAATAAAAATTTCACTGTCCAAGCATCAAGCAAATTTTTTCATTGAAATAAGGTTAATAATAATAATAATAAGTAAAACCATTCCTTATATCAATAAAACAACTTCATTTGATATAGAGACAACGAAATTTTAACTGGATGAATGAAAAATTTTTTTTCGTGTACGCCTGATCTGACGTCAAATAAAATTTTATTTTTAGCAGGGCACCCACCATTTTGTATGCCTCAAAAATGAAAAAACGTCAACCCATGAATACCAAAAAATCAAGAAAAAAGCAATTCGTCGTGCAATTACAAATTGGCACTCCAATCACTGCCCCCTGTAGAAACCCTTCTTCTTCCTCGAATTAATATTGATATTCACATTCTTGTTCCTGTTCGGGGACGCTGATCCGGCACTTCCGACTGCAGCACCTAAACCAGAGGCATACGGGTCGAAGTACAGTTTTCCTCTTGGTTTCCTTTCCGGCAACGCCACCATTTCCTCATAGTCGTCAACGGTTTGCCCATCCATGTAAGGATCTTCGTAGTACATATGTTTTCTGCTCGAGCTCCCCGCCTTCCTTCGCTTCTTCAAACCCACGAGCATCATCCTTTCCTCCACAGGTAATTTCGCCAAAATTTCCTGGACCTTTTCTACAGCTTCATCAGTGACTGCCGAATCCGTCTCGTCTTCTGCTTTGCTTCTTTTGCCCTTGCTGTTTTGTCTCCTCCTTTTCTTTGCAGGAGAATCGCTTGAAGCAGAATGGAACCTCCTTTTTCGCTTGCTGCTGTCAGAGCTCTTGCTGACTTTTCGAGTTTTCGCGGCTTCTAGTTTTGACTCTTTGGCCTCATCGACATCGGCTGTTTGGGTTTCGTCGAGCCTTTTCTCGACCTCGATCTTTTTTTCGACGTCGTCGCCTTCCGGGGCCGTAGCCTCTTCGGACGTGGCGCCCAGCTCTTCGGCAGCGCGTTTAGCTGATGGTTGGAGGATGCTGAGGAGGTCCGCTTTATCGTGGTTCGCCTCCTCGGCGTAGAGGCACTCCTCGAAGGGTCCGTCGAGTTGGGCGTCACCGGTGCATTGGGCATTTATCTGGGACGAAAGTTTTGCTTAGAAAGTATTTCAAACGTTTCTTTGTCGATTGTAACCGCGTAGTGACATATTATGCAAAAATAGTTTTCGAGAGCGGTTTTTTGAAAAAATATTGTAAATATGTATAAATCAAATCAAAAACGCTCCGTAATGAAGTAATCAGATAAATAAATCGATGATATAGAGTCAATAATGAAATTAATAAAGCAGCAGGAGAGCATTTTATCTTCTTTCACTTTTTTACGTTAAAAAAATTAAAAAATTAAAACTTTAAGAGTATAAAATGCTGTAACACTGAATTTTTATTTTTTTATTGACTGTGGACGATTGAATTATATTACTGATTGATGAAATATGTTTCCTTTGAGATTTTATAATTTTTTATCTTTAACGAAATTGTACAGAGAATCCAATTTTTTCAAGTTTCGAGATTTTAAAGATGTACGACTTTTCAATTCCAGAGTCAGATATTTTTCATATACATATTAAATGTAATGCAATTACATCAATGCGATTTTCCAGCCACTGATATTCAGATTTCTGTTTCTCAAAACTTTTATTACGTTTTATATTTCTTCACAATTCTTACATCTTCTTACGTTTCCTGATATGTATTATGGATGTCTATGCAGCTTTATAGAAAAAGATACTCTAGGAATCAAAGTTCTTAAACTTTTAGTATAATGTCGATTTTTCGAGAAAATAAATTTTACACAGATTTCAAGTGTTCCACATATTTCTAGAATTTTCATGCTATATGCTATTTTGCAATATTTTCTGAAATTTTAATAAATTTTGAGTATTTTTATGGATCGCTTTCTAGATTTCTGGAATATGATACTGTAATATTGGAAATTTAAACGATTTCGAATATCCAAATTTTTTTTTTTTAGTTAACAGTGTCATTAATAAAGATTCTCTGATTGTTTTTTTTTGTTCATATTTTTCTATTATTTATTAAATCTAAACATCTATTTGTATTTTTATTAATTTCTATATATATTTTCAGAAATATACCTATACTTTAGGATTTTTTAATTTTTGAAATTCGAAGAAAATTTTTCCTACTTCGTTTTTCATTATTAATAGGTTTCTAGTGTTTGTTGAACTTTACAGTATTTATTAAGTTTTGAAGGAATTCTTAGTATTTTTATAGATTTCAGAACTGGCTAAAAAATTCAAATTTTAGTAGATTCTTATTGCCTTTATAGATTTCTGCGAAAATTTTATCTAAATAGGTTTCTAATATTTTATATATATCTTGTATTTTAGTATTTTTTTTATTAATTATCTATAAGATATTGTAACGTTTCCTAGTATTTTTATACATTTCGAATATTTCTGTACATTGCTTTTGAGAATTTGACTATCTAATATTCAAAATTCCATAGATCAGAATATTTCATGAAATTTTTCAAAAAATTGTACTTTCAGAAATTTCTATTGCTTTTGGTATGACTTCAGTATTTGTATGATCCAACAGATTTCCTAGAATTTTTATGGATTTTTGTGTAGATTTCCATAATTCGATGCTACAGAATTGCATAGTTTTTTGACATTTATAGCATTTTTGAAGGTTCAAATTTTTCTTTATAATTCACTGGATTGAAACAATTTTTCGAAATATTTCCTGTGTTATTTCAGCGAAACACTTGTACTTAAATTTCTTTCAAAAACTTTCTTCTGAAGTCTAGATTACTGTTACTTTTAAAGACGTGAAATAAAAAATGACGAATTTTGTTTAGTTTTGAGAACGTACGTAAAACCATTTAATGTGTCTTCCAGATTTCAGCAAATTCATCTTTGACAATTTTTACTCGTTTTTATTATGTATTCAATTTTTATTATTATTACTTTCCTGTGTTCTTACATAAAATTATATTTTATTTTGCCCTAATTTTAAGAAGGGTTTTGACCTTTTTTTTCAAAGTGATTTGAGCAGAAATTTTGGTTTACTTGTATAATAGATAATGATCGAATTTATGATCCTGCAAATTATATTCTCAATTACTGCAAGCAGAGCTCTATAACCTCAGTATTTTCAATCATCAATGTTAGGAATGCGATAATGATAATTTTTCTTCAATTAACAGTAAAACATTTATACGATAAATTAGAATATTTTCTCGAACTCAGTCCTGTTTATGACGACAGCAAAAACGCTACGCAAGAAAACTGAGAAAAAAACCATCAACAGTCGCATCCTGTATTCTGGAGTTTATCGTTGCAATTTAAGCTTCTCTCTGCTAAATTCGAAACGGCGACAAATGTTTTTGTGTCTCACGACTCGAGTGTACAGTCAGGAACCCGAGGCTCGTGCGTGGAATTCAACGAGCGATTTATAACCTGCATTTTCATTTTTGTCCCCGTTGTCTGCGCAGTTGTTAATTATTCCGCGAGTTCCTATGTTTTCTTAATTATGATCCGTTTAGTCAGGACATTAATAAGTTAATAAAATTTGTGTTTTGTGAAACTTTTTAATGAAAACAGCAATTAGAAGAAATGGAAAAGACTGTTTTTTTATGAAATTCGAGGTACAATACATTTCTACAGAAATCTTAACTTGTTCAATACTCCGTGAACAACAATAGGAAAGCAAATTAAACAATGATCACTCGGAGCCAACTTCAAAACTTTATTTCATCGATATTACAGCCCTAATTGAGTCTTCATCAGGATCCTCAAAAAAAGAAGACACGAAAAATTTAAGTTCTATGTATGACAGATATTTAGATATATTCTAAAAATAGTTATGATTTTTGAGAAAAATTGTTGTGATTGATTATCGATGTGCTCTAATAATGAAGTTTTACTTTAAAAATTTTAATTTTTGTCAGTCGTTCTTGAGTATTGTGCCGATTCACTGACTATCAAGTTTATTTAACGACAATATTTATTCATATTTGATAATGCTTGTAATAATCCTACATGTAATCTGTTTTTAAGGACAAAAAATTTTCTAATATGTAAGTTTATTAAATTTATTTATATTTCTGTTTGTGGAATTAGGTTTTTGAGTGCTTTAAAATTGTATTAAGTATCATAGTCAGAACCGAATTGGGGTCGAAATATCGAAAAAATAAAGTTTAAAAGGTGCTCCGAGTGATTATTGTTTGATTTTTTTTCCTGAAGTTCTAGAAAAAGTTGTTAAAGATTTTCTTGATGTTAGTTTTTTCAAGCTGATTATTGTCAAAGTTTTCATGAGTTTTTATAAATAAATCAGTGAAATTGAATTATTTTTCTGAATTATCTCAAAATATGTTATTCTAATGTGTTTGACAAAATTTCTGCAATTTTGTAAATAAAGTCAAAGATTTTGTAAATCTCATATTCATAATACTCTGATCTTGAAATTTTTTTCTGTTATTGCCCGTATAAAGAACCAGATGAAAAAACTATATAGTTTTTTAAGAGTTGATATTACATTTTATTTTATCAATTAATTTAAAAAATACTAATTTTTTTAAAGAGTTAATTATTTATGCAAAACGAAGAAGAATGTTCCATTTTGTTGAAATTGATTACAAAACATTTTCTACACTTAATAAAGAGATGAAATTTCATTGAAAAAGAAAATCATATTTTATTTTAGAAAAACAACTTCTATTTTTTTTCCTTAGATATATTCGAAAAACACTAAATTATAAATAAATCTGATATCTCCGAAATAATGAAGAAATCCAAAATTCTCAACTCTTGAAGTAGATACAAATTTTCATTACTTTCATTACAAATTTCAAATAACAGTTTGATTTTAAGACTGTTATTTAATTTATTTACACTTTGTTATGACAACAGTATACAATTACGGCCCTACAAAATTCGTGATGCTTGATTATTTCTTGCTTTATCTTAAACAATCAAATTTTACTGAATTATGCTAGGAAGCGACTAGGAAAAATATGGGTTTCCAGAAAATATTACATAATTTCAGATCCTCCAAAAAACTCATGATATTCTATTACTATAAAAAAATTTTCATAATTCTCTGAACGGGTAAAAATTGTACTCCGAAAAGATACCATTTTCAATCAGGAAGACACACAAAAAGCTCAATATTTATGTCAGTGGTTGTTTCAACGAATCAGTTTTTTTTCTACAAAAGCAAAAAAATACATTCCCTTAAAAAATTACCCATAAATTTCTTTCTACAAAAATAATTAAGAAAATCATTACCCCAATAAGTTGAGACGCCACGAAAAAGAAAACGAATTTCCAAAACATGTCGCTGATTCTCGATGTCAAAATGTTCGTGACTGAATACAATCAAATCACACACTGGCTGGGATTAAAATCGAAAACTCCCAGTTCCCAACCTGAAGGATGATAAAACCTGATAATATCTTATAAGCCCACTTTCGAGAGCCTTTTTGACCGGCCGTATCGCGACTTCTATTGACATGTCCATCAAGTAAATCCGCGCGAAACAAAACAAATTGAAAACACAAATCGCACGTGAACAATACAATGCGTTTACAAATTGAAAAACGTCGGCGTTCATTTCAGCCTTGTCAAACACTGATCAAGCGTGGTTGATCCGCGTGATTAATCTTCCAAAAAATTGTTACTGATTATTCCGTTGTGAAGTGGAAGACAGAGAATTTGTGAGTTTTATCATCATTCGAAACAACAAAGATAACTAGATAAAAAAATTTGTTAACAAATAGTTTTAGAATTTCCCATGTATGTGAACTTGCTAAGTATTTTTTGAATTTTTAATTAAAAGAACCCTAGATATTCATGAGTCTAAAACTGTTAATTTCAAAAAAATGTAGATTTTACAATACCATTTTATTTGAAATGATTTTCGTGTTATTATGGAAAACACTGTTTTCGTAAAAAATTAACAAAAACTCCCTTTCTTCAATTTCGTTCAATGTACTAGTTATTAATTTCTCTATAATTTGTGCTAGCATTATTTCATTCGTTAATATTGCCAAAGTTTCGGATTTAACAATAAAATTTTAGAATATTTATTCATATTCATTTCAAAATTTTACACTTCGAATTTCATCAGTAATGTATATTCAATGATTCCAAACTTTCTGTTCCTGCAATTCTAAAACTTACATAACAAAAACCATCACTTACACATACAATTAGTGAGTATATTAAATTTTCTTATTTCAATAAATCTTTTACAAACAGTGTAGATGAAGCTTTTTTTACACACTTCCAAAGCTTATTCAGTAACTGGGAATAAATATTTGAATCTCAGTTAGCACCAAGTAAACTTCAAATTTCCCTATCATAATACTACGAAAATTCCTGTTCATATTTATGTTTAAGGAAGAAAAAAAGAGATGATAAATTCAGGGTAAATATTTCTACGGAACTTCTCGAGAACATAATTACACTATAAAAGCAGAGGGTTTGCGTCTTGGAGCGACGCCACAAATGTGTAAAAATCGAGGGACATTTTTATGCTTTACTCTAGAAGTGAATAAAGCTAGTGGATAAATGGGAAGACCTTATCAAAGACTTTTCGTAGGTATATTTCGAAGAAAAAGAATTCGGTGGAGATTTAGAGGTTTTTGAATGTTGAAAAATGTGAACTCGACTAAGGATCGCTAAAAATAGAGAAACATGAAATAAAATTCATCGTTCCTGAAGTACAAAAGTAGATGTGAATAATATTATTTGAATGATTTGTACTGAATTTGAGAATTTATTCATTGTTAGATTTCGGGTACATTTTTATAGATTCATCGATGTTTTGTCACCAGAATGATTGTAATATTTACAAAATCCTGAACGTCAAAGTAGCTACAGAACAGTAGCCAAATGGTTCAAATTTTATTAAGTCGTTCTAACAATAAGTTGCATCAATTCAGCCATGAAATATCTACTTCCGCGATATATTCCGTTGAGAGATCAATAGGAAGCCGAGTGAGCTAAACGGCAATTACGGTAATTGACTGAATTAGCTCATCAACGCAAATGAACATTATGCGGTTTATAATTAAAGATCAATGTACGAAACCATCGCTCCCAAGCCCAATATCATGACAATTAAACCTGATGTTGGACGCAAAGCACATCAAAGTTAACAATTAACTTCTAAAGAATTTGAAAACCATATTAAAAATATTATGAATTTATAAATTTCCGTATCCTGAATATTCCTGTTTCAATATTTCTATTTTTTTTTTTTTTTTTTTTTTTTTTTTTTTTTTTTTTTTTTTTTTTTTTTTTTTTTTTTTTTTTTTTTTTTTTTTTTTTTTTTTTTTTTTTTTCATCAAGAACATATATGGATGATCGATTTCGAAAGTGAAAAACGTGAAGAAAATCAGTTGGAAAAATATTTCCGATAACCTGGCAATCTTGATAAATCGCGGCAGGAAATGAAAAATGTGCGAATAATACACGTTTCGAATCGCCCCAACGAAATTAATTGTTCTCATTGAAAGGATTTGAATCAAGTCACGTTCATCAATTATTTACCTCGACAACTACATGTGGCTCGTACTTTCAACACATTCCATTACCGTTTCGTTACTGCCCCATTCCACATTTGATTATGAACTTCGCTTGGATCAAAGGTAAAGCTTTCCCGCAAGAAACAACTTTTTGAACAGTAATATCCCACCAGCAAAAGCATGCAACTTTTTTTTCAGAAAGTCAAGCAAGGATTAAAAGTTTTTCTACGTCGGGGAATTAGGTTTCTTGTGCGGTCGTTATTTCCAAAGTGACATCAAAACAAGCATTTGCACTTCGTAAAAGGAATCCCTTTGTCTCGAAGCACTTTGTAATGACTCTTTGGGTGAAGTTCGCTTCACTGAAACGACGTGGAACATCTGCTTCAGTTTTTACACAAGCTGCATATTTTTAACAGTGCGATTTCTTCGACAGCTTTTCATTTTTCATTCTCGAAATCGATTTTTTAAATTATTTCCAGGGCTTAATAACTTTCAGTAGACTTTTTAGTGGGGTTGCACATGTCAAATTACGATACTTTATAATCAAAATTTCCGAATTTAGGAAAATTGTTTTTATAGAATATTTCAGTTTATCAAAAATTGAGATTAGAAATTATGAATTGACATAAAATTACCAGAATTGTGTAATTCAAAATTTTTTATTCTTTTTATTTGAAACTCTTAGCGAATATTTTTCCAACATCGATTTTGAGCAACTTTTTTGTACAAAAATGTCAATTTGAAAAATTCACGAAAATCATCATAATCAAAGAGTTGAAATTATCAGTTCTTAGGATTTCTGAGTTAATTTTTCATTTTCTTTCAAAGACTGTTTTGTACCATCAATATTTGTTTATTCATTCAGCAACAATTTCATCTTTTGATTTTTCTACCTCAAAAATTATTGATGACATACTGAATTTACAAAATGGTTAAAATCGAATAATCTTTTTCTAGTTTTTTGTTTTGCCTTTTTTTCTTCGGGTCTTTATTTATTTTCTACTAAAAATATGTTTAAATTTGACATGTAAGTTTCTTATGATCAGAAAGCACTTATTATAATAAAACCTGTCAAGTTGAAAACATTGAATTCTCCGAATCGAAATATACTTTTTGATTATTTTTCAGAACAAAACTCTTCTCTGTTTTTAATAAGAAATGACTATTTTCTGAAGAACCAACTCTACAAAATTCATAATCTTTTGTCTTGTATATAAACACCATTAACTTATACAAATAAGTGAATTTTGTTTCATTGCATTAATTTGTTCAAATAACAATTCATATCTGTTTGGATGTAATTCATTTGAACATGAATAACCATTAATAGACATTTGAATGTATATAAAATTTACTCTGTTTGATGTTAACATACAATATATTTATTTTTCCCCGTGCAACAATGCAGATTTAAAATCAATATTTACTTTTTCACTCAAATTTCATCTATGGCAACAAATGACTTGAAAGTTGCGGATATAATATGTCTCGTATTTTTCATCTTTTCCTATTCCATATTTTATATCACGGTACAATAAAAATTTCAAAAGCCAGATGTTCAAATTCCCTTTTTCTTTTTATACTCCTAAAACGACTTCCACTCTGACTTTCAACATAAAACATACATATTCGCAAGTTAATTTTATTTTTTATATTTACTGAAAGAATCGATTTTTTTAATTTCGGGAGGGGTTTCACCCTAGAAACCCCCTACTGTGTTCAGCCCTGAATATAGAAACTTTGACTCTGTGTTCGATGAAACGCACTGTAATGTTTGAGAATTCCGCTGTTTCAGATTCAAAGACTAAGGCAAACAATGACAAGCGAAGCAATCAATCAAACACCGGAAGACGAACGTGGCAGACACTGAAATCTGAGGAAAGCTCGTGATATTGCAAGCTCGCACACCTCCAGGGCATTCGCCCTTCCCACCGATGATCTTTCATTTTACAAAGGCGCGAATTTATGCGAAACACAAACATTCCCTTGGCAAACATTACTCGCCCCGTTTTTCCATTCAAAGACTGAAGTAAAAGGGAGAATAAATTGGGGAGGAAGGCAGGGAACGAACCTTCGCTACCTTTTCCGTTCAATTTTCCCTTGCGGCTTGACCCAGCACCTGTAACCCAGATTTTTGAGTAACGAAGAACTGCAAATGTGACACCAATATTTCGTTGTAAAAAGAACTTTATAATTCCTGACTGGGTTAAACATTTACGTGATGCTTTCACAACAGAATCATTTTGAATGTGCTTGTGGAGATTTCGTGACTATTTATAAAATAGATACGTACTAATATTGGAGAAAATCGATGTTTTCAGTCAGTGTCAAGTTACATACAAAGATTGGCCTGCTCTCTTCATTCTTTCATGCAAAGAAAAAAGTGGATGTCACATCAATTTGAAAAGGCAATACACAGTTTTATCTGACGCCAGAAACTTACATGTTGTTGTTATTATAAGCTGTAACTTTACTTCACCCTTTTGATGAATGTTATATCCTTTTTTTGAGGATTGTCCTAAATTAAGCATTTTCGTTAATGTAACATCCATTCTTTTCCTGTTGGAATGAATTTTCACTCTACATCGATTTAAAATTCTGCTACTTCAAATTCAAGTGATTTCTCACTTTTTTTAAATAAGAAACTTTTAGAGTTAATTTCCATTCCCTGATAAGAAGGTACTTAATTGCTCGCATTTACATTTCATTTACGTGCCACAGCCTCGTAACTGGATAATTTACCCTTAAGAGCCATACAATAGATAAATTATTCAGTCGATAAATTTATTGATGGAATAGTATAAGTTGCAATCGGATTTCCAGATTATTGTTTCAATAATACGTGATAAGATAATTGGAATAACATAAACTTTGATAGATAAACAACTTCGTGATAAAATTTTATTTCCGAAGTAAACGGAGAAAAATATACTACCAATTCACAGTTATTTCCCGCTGCATTCGAATCCCCTTATTTCCGAACAAACAAACCCGAAGCCACGAATTTTGCATATCAGAACCATAAAACTGCCTGGAAAAATAAAATCGTGATTCATGCCTTATGATTCGAGTTTCTTTCCACTTTCATGATCTTTTATTCCTCCCCAGGCTTCTACAACTCTGAAAATCTAATTACCTGAATTGGCATTACATTCTCGAAGCCACGCATGTTTTTTTGTATTCATGTTTAACTAGATCACGTATAACAAATTCTTATTTTTGGTTTTTAAGTGGTGCTTCTGGATAATTGTTTAAAAATGTCATTTTGATAATTAGGGCTTAGAACTGTTACAAACTCGCGATAAAAAATCATATATTATTTTTACTTCACTTTTTTCAGCTTTCTTGAAAATTTTCATGATTGCTGTAAGTTTGTTAAGTAAACGACTATTTTAGTGTTAAAAAGGCCTGAATACTATTTCTAAAAAACGTAAATAACTCATTATTAATAAATCAGTAAATATGCATTTTATATTTATTAAATATTTGTTGTTAATTTATACATATATTTTTTATATTTGCCTGGAAACTTTCATTTTTCTGCTAATTTATCGATGCACGATAGTTTGAACTATTTTTTTATCCATTAAACGAACACTGAAAGTATTTTAGGTATTCTGCAAATTCTGAAGTATTTTCGAAAATTATTTCTATTGAACATGAATGGTACATAATATTTATTGCTGCGAAAAAATTATTTACAGCAAGAATATTCTTGAACTTACACAAACTTAGGAATACAAAAAAATCTACATTGGTTTTATTCATTTCGAAGCTGTCTGTCAACATTTTAATTAATAATTCGATAACTGAAGAAAGAAAAAACGAAAATTGTTTTTATCGATTTTATCGGTAAAATTTCTAATCTCAAGTTCATTAGGTGGGCTTTCAAAAACATTCCAATATCTGAGTTTGCCATACGTAAGTTGGCATCCACCGAAATCAACAGACAAAAGCCATCAGCGACTTACAATGTTCATCTCCACGGTTCTGACAGAACCAATTATTTTACGAACTCACCAACCCATATGCTTCGGAAAATAGTTTTCCCAGTCACTGATCGCTTTCCAATTACTCCTAAAAGTATGACCATTTTCATTAAACTCTTCGCCGAATGTTTGTTTCAAATTGTATTACCTTTTTTCAGTAAAATCCGATTACTCCATGAAGACATAATCCGATTCCAAAGAAAAGCTTGCAGGCTTTTAATCGAAGCTTTTCACGAGATCTGAATTCATTGGGAGAAAGCTATTATCGAAAATTTAACTCGAAGTTAAAAGGAAAAAGAACATTTCATAACGTGCGAAAAATGAGAACATTGTTTGGAAGTCATGTTTAAAAATTATCTCACAATTTAGACCAAGGATTTAATTTTCATTTTAAAAGAAATATTTTCCATGGACTTCAGTGAGATTTCGAATTTTTTGTGTAAGTTCCTTCGTATATTATATTTTTGAAGTGAAACTTTTTATGACGCGTTTGGAGTGAAAACGGTGTAACAATTCCGTACCACTACACTAAGCGTAAGCCTTAGCCATAAGCTTAAGCGTAACGATGCGCGCGCAGCATTAAAGGTTCCGGAACGCTGTAGAAAGAGAGCGCGGAAGAGAGCGTAAGAGAGCGACAAAGGATATGCCGAGATAATTGTCAACCACGCTATCATTGACGTTTTGAAATTGGTTTTGGTTCATTTTGATATCGTGAAATATTTCCTCACCGCGATCAGTGCGGTGAAATAAAATCATGGAGGTTTTATTGTATAGTAGGATGTGAATCTCGGGCAAATGATTAACAACGAAACTTGTTGCGTTTACCTCAAAAAGTAAACATTTTCCTCCTATACGTCCCTAACCTTCTTTCACAAGAGACTTCATTTTGAAATGTTTATTTTGAATCACTCATTTTATCAGAAAGAGGATTTAATTACCTGGAAAACGGCTGCGAGAGAAAAATGAAAGTCTGGAGTGGAAAATAGGAAAATCCTCTATATCTGTGATTTGCATTTTTGTGAATCACAATTTCGAAAATCGCAGTTCATAATTTCAAATACGCAATATCAACAACATGAGAGATGGAGGGTATTACTCCCAAATGCCATTCCGTCTATTTTTCCTGGAGCTGATGTAAATGTCTTATTTACATTTTACGAAAAAAATAAATGAAATATTTTTCGGTATGGCCACTTACGTGGCAAAAAAA
>JAPYZL010102293.1:0-12090 GCA_030522825.1 Platygaster orseoliae
CATTGGTTTGGTAAAAATTTCCAGTCGTACAGCTATATCTTTCAATCAAAAAAAAAAGTTTTCAAAACGAGCACTTCTCTCTCGCATGAACCAAAAGAAACCCACACGTAGTATATATACCGCGCTCAACTTATACTACTGTCGACTCAGCCTGTCGTAATACTTCGGAAGTCGTATTGGGCGCCTTTTACCAGAAGCCCCTAAAGACATAATATTAGCACTCTAATGGCATAGGGTGGGTGGGGTTGTGGTAGTGGTGTTTTTTCCCCCCTGATGCATATAATGTCACTTCTAATGGTAAAGGTTTTTTTTTAGCTAAGCTTCCACATGGGTCGGTGGCGACTATACGTTGACTGATTTGTGGCATTTGACGACTATGAAAAAAATCCGTTCCTCATAACTAGGGGGAACGTTCCTGAGTGGAAGAATTATTTTTTTTCTTTGTCAAACTGTTTGGTATTTTTTGTCAAACTGTTAGATATTTTTTTTCAAACTGTTTGGTAGTTAATGGCCGTTTCGATAAAATTTACAAAAAATTTATCTGCGTGTACTGAAATTGAAAAGGCCTTAAATATGATTTTTCTTTTTAAGCTCTGGAATTGAACACTGTAAAAATAGAAACCTTGTAGTTTTATACACTAATATACAGATTTATAGAATTCCGAGAATTCGATACTTAAGGGTCTAAAAGTTGATGATCCGTAACCTTCAAACTTATGATGTTGTTTTTTGCATTGTTGTATTCAAAATTTTGGTATATGTATGATTCAGATATTACGAAGTTTTTTCGACAAAAATAATTTCTTTTTGTGTTACAAAAAAATATATTAAACCAAGATTCGATGAATCGATGAAATTGAAATCTTGAAAATACTATCTTGCAGGATTGAGAACCTGAGATTTTCAGAATTAAGATCGACATAAGTATGTTTCACAATATTTATAACTCTTAAAGTTTATGTATAAAAAAAAAAAAAAACTGAATATCAAAATCCTTGAGCTCTGTATTTTCTTATATCCATTTTTTGTTTGTATTTTTTACTCGATAGCTAAAAAAAATGATTATTATATTTTGCACAAAGCACGATTCTAGATCTCAGAATTGTAAAACCAAGAGTTAAAGAAATGTGAAATTCCATAATATTCAACATAAAAATATAGAAAGTCTATTTATTTCTATTTGAAGATTCACATCTCTTTTTTTTAATTCATGATAATTTTGAATTCTAAAATGTTATATTCATGATTTCAAATTTTCATGGACTAAAAGGATTCATTGTATCAATCCTATGTTTTAAAAGAGTATCTGTATAGTAGAACTTTCAACTACCGTTTTCTGAAATTAAGAATTCTAAAAGGTAATTATTAAATTTCAGAATTCTGAATAAGATTCTTAATAAAAATTATTTTTATTTTAAAGCTCTTCCAGTCTTTACTGGAAAATCAGAATCTATAACGTCTGTTCTAAAGTATTCTAAAGTATTTTAAAGTATTCTAAAGTATAGATATCGAGTATTTTAAATTTGATGATTTTCAGTACCAAATACAAGGTCCAAAGTTTCAGAATTATAGAAACATAAATTCTAGAATATGAAATACCAGAAAAATGAACTCGGTAATTGATCACCCAAGAACTTTTTCTTGTAGAACGCTCAATTCCGCATTTCTACATCCACCTATATCAAGTCTGCAATTCTGCATGTTAGTAAAACGATTGACGAATCCTAAATTACGAATATGGAAATTTCAAAATTAAATGTCGAGAAATAAGGAAATTCGAAAAATTTTTTTCTCATAAGTGAAAGCTTGAATTATTATATTATAGGTTACTTAAATGATACAATCATACTCTCTGAGTATTATAACTTAAAATCTACGATTCAGAAAATTGCGAGTTTCATAATTCTTCTAAGTGGAATTTGAAATCTTTGACTTCTTTGTCATAAAATTCATATTTATTATATTCAGATTTTAGAGATTGTGATAATCTTTTTACAGAATTAACTTAGAAAAAAACTATCACGTTCTGATATGGGATATATTATAAAAAGTAATAAAATATCGTAGGTTTTACAATAATATTTTAGATTTAACAATACTTCAATAATTGTGTTCAATATTGTTTTACTTAACATTACTGTATAGTAAAAATCGATATACAAAACAAATTTCGATATGCATGCCAATTTTTATTATAAAATTATAAAATTGTTTGAATCTACAAAACACATGTTGGACCATCAATTGTCATTTTTATTATACTAGACACATTGTATCTTTATTCATGTCTAGTGAAGTAACGAAGAAAATATTCTACCGTTTAAAAGAAATGATTTTCAGTTTGTATAACATGGTATTACATATACCGAAAGAAAATATGGATAATTTTATAAGTATTTAAATTGTAGAAATTTATATCTTACTGTTTTAAGTATACAAAGAATTTTCGACTTTATACAATATAGTATCACATTAGAGTATCATATAGTAATAAGTACACAAAAATAGAGCATGCATAGCTATAAAGGTATGAATACTAGGAAAACTGTGTGGCATTTTTTTTTAATCTGGATGAGTGAAAATTATAATATGATATTGCAAAAAGTAATAATATGTCTTGTATAACACGCAATATGCACGCAAGTTTTCACAACAAAATAAATATACTACAACAGTATCTTTTCATGATATTTACTATATATTATGACAGAAACGACAAGAAATGTCTGGCGAAATTACAATATTTTTGTTTGATTTTAAAGAACAATACAGTATCGTAATAATTACCTCATTTTTCCTCAAATTAATAGAAATGAGCAATAGGATGATTTCTATGTGAACATTCAAAACATTAACAAAAATGATACATTTTTTAATAATTTAAGCACATGAAAGAAGAGGAGCAATTGTCCTCATCAATACTCTTCTATATCCGCCATTGACTTCGAGTATAATGTACTATTTCCACCATTTACTCTTTTACATGTCAGAGCTCAACGTTGAAAAAAAGAAAGCTCACACGAGTCAATGATAAGGAATTGCGCGAGTCCAATGAACCTGGTGGTCTCACTTTTTCACAACTGGCGATCCGCCTCCGCGTCCCGAGCCTAATAATCTCGTTCTTTTCACTTTTTTCATGAATTTCTTCTCACTACGACGCCCACGAACGGCCGAGGCGCGTAGGGGAACTTTCCAAGCCAAAAAGGACATTTCAAAATGTTCAGGACGACCCACGGTTTTTTCGGCGCTGCGAAAGGTCGCGGGCTACTTTCGCAGTCAAAAGTTTTCGCGGTGAACGTAAAAAGACGATCGAGCCGTCTCGTGGTATCGATTTCTAGGCATGTAGGCCGTGCATGTATGAAACTTGACGCCGTTTTTTTTGTTTCTTTTTTCAAAGAGCTTTGCGTTGTTGCAAGAGGTTTATTTTGTCGAGGAATTTCAGTATAATTAGCAATTTATAAAAAACTTTGTAATGTTCCTAGAAAAAATTTGTTAGAATTCTAAAGTTTATAAATAAAATCATAAGAGTAAAATATAAAACGAGCATGAAGAAGTTTTTATTTTTTTAATTGTGTTAATAAATTTTTTCCACACCAAGAACAATCGATATTTTTTTACTCAACGTGAGTAGCTCTAAAAATATTCATTAATTTAACTTGACAAGTATTTTTTCTCCAGTTTTTCGCAAAATTCAATTACCAGCACAAGCTTTAAGGGGTTATATACAAAGTTAAGGCGAAAAAGTGAGCTAAATTCGTAATTTTTTTCAAGGGTTTTATGCCAATTTCATTTGAAAAAGCAAAAGACTTATTCTTGGTAGAAGTATTCAAAAAAAAAAAAAAAAAAAACAAGTTAAGTTATAAAAAAAAAATTAAAAAATTTCTGCGCTGTGGCCCTTTGTTTATTGTTTTTCGGAGCTGTGGCCCTTACTTGAACGATTCTTTTTTCATACAAAAATTTTGCATTCTTCGTAATAACTTTTTGTTTAAAATTTTGAACACCTCGAAAGTCGATTTTTTTTTCGTGGCTTTTTTATTGAAAAAATTTTTTTTTGTTTTGAAAACCGTATCGTTCAAGTACACCACGATACATTTTTCTTTTATAATTTTTTCCCTTTTTTGGTTACAGTTAAGCTGTTCGCTTTGAAGAGTGATCACCGCAAACCTTTGCAAAAAAAAACGCGTTTCGGGAAAAGGGCCGCAACTCCGACAATTTTTAATATTTTTTTATAGTTGAACTTGTTTTTTTACTTCGAATACTACTACCAAGAATTAGTTTTTTGCTTTTTCAAATAAAATTGGCATGAAAACCTTAAAAAACATCACGAACTTAGCTCACTTTTTCGCCTCAACTTTGTAGATAACCACTTAAAGGCAAAATTATCATCGACAGTGAGCAAATTAAATTTATTTTTGAATGTTTCTTTGATACTCGCGAGCGCTGAGGGCACACAGAGGCAGTTTTTCCACTTCCTTCTTCCACTCATTCGCATTCCGTTCTATGCGTCTCCCTCGCATTTGAACAGCCTCTGTGTCACCTTAAGGAAAAATTTTAGTTGCTTACTGTCGACAATGATTTTATTTTGAAACTTTTACTTTGCAAGTTTTTGACTGTATATTGTTAATTTTATATACAATCTTTTTTTTATACATAACAAATATTTTAATATAATCAACAATTTACCGACATTTTTTTGCAAATTAATTTCTTTAATTTTCACTGAGTGTCAATGAAAAATTGTTAGTATAGAGAACAATAAATATTTTAGTGCTTACCTTGAGTGACGGAATATTTTTAGAATGCAATTTAATGATTATTCTTTTTTTGTACATATAAACATCTAGAAAAGAGGCAAAAATGAAAATGAAAATTTCGCTTCTCTATTTTGACCCACTGATTTATATACATATAACTGACCCACGAAAAATAATTTTGAACTGAAAAAATTGTGACGAGCGGGGATCGCGCCCGTCACGCAGAATCTTTCACCTTCTTAAGGCGAGGGGATCGCTCCCTGCTCTCGAGCGCGTGCAAGAGAAATGCATAGAATAGGAACGGCGCAAGAGCGAGGGAGACGGAAGGTGAAAGTGGATCCCTCCTCTTAACCAGCGCCTCGATGCTAATGCTCGATGTTGCAGCCGTTTCGTTGTTTCACTCGATATACGATATAAATTTAAATGTTTCAATTTAGTATTAATCACCTCGAACACGTCTTTCAATATTATTTTTTACCTAATTAAAATCGAAAAAATATTCAAATATTAGTAATATTTTATTTTGAATAGTTTAAATTGTTACATCAAGAATCTAGAAGCCCGAAATCCCAAAATACTCGCGATGTCCCGAGTATTTAACAATGGTTTTCTGCCTGGGAAGGGGTAACGTGAACCACCCGCGATTTGTGTCATTAAACAATCGGGTTAGCATTTTTCGATTCTTTTGCAACTCGCGTTTGCACTTTCTGAGATTGCAAAAATCGAATGAAGATAGATATCTTCCAATTTCATTTCTTCCTCCTCTTCATTCATTATTTGTATTATATTATATATATTATATTATATGAAATATCTGATATTTTTTTGTCAACTTCCAACATCGAAAGATTTTTATGAATACAATTTTATGAGTATTTATCTTATAGTTTTCTAAATACTTTGAAAATTATTGTAAGTCAAACGCGTTGAGTGTTTTCGATTGTAGAATTTTCAATTATTGTACAATAATTGAAAATTGAGTCAACATTCTTCAAATTTCTCAAGTTACAAGCTTCCAGGTGAATAATCTATCATAAAGCATTACTATTGTTTATATTTATCTCAAAATCGATGTTTTTCTAAAAGTATTTATCTCATTCATTAATATTTAAAACAAAATTTTGTATATTCAATAATGTGATTTTCTTATTTTACTCTTTTCATTCTAAATTTTATTTAACATTAAACTTATAATATTTTGAATCAATGTTTATATCTACAAGTTGTTCTCACCCTCGAGTCATTTCAATAAAAATGAAACTAGTCAAAAAATAGAACTGCTCAGCAAAATACAAAAAAAAAAAAAAATCGATGTTAGCAACTTTTACCTTTCTCGAAAATCGTCACAAAATTTACTTACACTCTTTAAGTAACTTCTTCCAACAACTAGCCCCCTCAAAAACCCGTGCAAAAAGCAACAACCCTCAAAACTTCCCAGCAAACAATGCCATCTTGTTTCGTTTCCCGAAAATAGCGTGCATCTTCAAGCGTTCTAACGACAGCTCTAGCCAGAAATTCCATGTATGTATGTACACAATATATGAAAAAAAAAAGATAAAGAAAATTAAGTATACAAATATCGCGCAAAAAGAAGTTACAACAAGCGAAAAAGCGCCATTCGACGTTACGTATTGTCTCTCACGCGCCTGCGCGCGCTAGGCAGGGGTGGAGGTAAGAGCGAGCGAAGAGTAAGGCGAGAAAAAGACAACCTTACGGTGGGTACGAAATGCGGAAAAATCGCGATAATCGAATAATGTTTTTTTGTATTTACCTTGATACTGTCGTAGCAGGCCGTCACTCTGCCATTCTGGACCTCGACGTTGGCCGGGGGATGAGCGAATTTGCACTCCGTGTCGGGTCTGGTGCACTTGTTGCGCTGGAACTCCCGGCAAACTTCAAGCTGCAGCCAGCGTGAGTCCTTTCCGTTCAGCAAATTGTTCATGTTGACCATCGCCATGTTGTTCTCACGTTTTTACTTGCGCGTAAGATGCTCGTTTTCCCTTTTTTAGGTAGGTGGAGCGATGGAATGTTTATTTAGAAGACTGAGAATAGGTCAGGCCGAAGTTAACGGAAGAGAAAAACGAGCGGTGCACGTGCGTGGATGTCGATCGTTGTGCTTTTATCCCTTTTAATTTTTGCGAATCGGGGTTGGGTGCGGGTTGGGCTAATAGGGGGTACGGGAAAAGGGGGGAAGGGAAGAAATTATGAGTTAGCGTGACGTCACTTCCGCTCTTCTCGATTCTACTTCATTAATTTGGTACTCTCGTGGATCCTTTCGCGCTTCAGCTCTGAAAACATACCAAAAGCGAAAAGTTGCGTTACTGCAAATGCGAGTAGCTTTTGTATTTGGGGCGACGGGGTAGAAGGTCTTTAATCGTTTGATATTGGCTGGAAAGATTCGTGTAACGGGCGCGTGAATACGAGTGGTCATGGATTTTCGCGTAGCAATTTCGTAGTGTTTCATGTATAGAAGTTTACAGTTTGAAAAATTGAACATAGAAAGATAACGACTATCAGAATAAATTTGTAGCACTATCCTTTATTTCATTCTGATTATGGAAATAAAACAGTTTTTCTGTTTCATTCTGTAACTTCAATTGAAAAATTTTTCGATGTTGAAGATTTGAAAATGAAAATATCGATTTCTACTTGCTTTCTAATCTAAGGTATTTAATTTTTACAACTTTGAATTTACAGATCAAACGAGTCACAATTAGAATAAGTGGAGATACACTGTTGAATTAGTACAATTTCACTGATAAAGTGACTCTCGCTTACTTAATGAGACATTTCATTTTTCGAATTAAAAGTAACTTGATACTGTAATAAAATATCACTTATTTTTAAATTATCCTACTTGTTTCAAGTGCTTGCATCTATATTTCTACATTAGTGATTACTTACTCTTACAGATTTAGAGAGTAAAACACAACTTTTGATCTTAACTTACGTATCGGAAAAAAAAAAACTTTTGACAATAATTGCAAAATCGACTCTGTAGACTATGCCTGATATTTTATGACTGCGCATATTATTTAAAACAGCTGAGAGTCTCAGCATAAATTCATATTAAGGAAAAACTGATTCACATGAACGTCGAAAACTTTAGGTTCGATTTAGATGTTCTCATGAAATAGGTCAATAAATTCAATACACAATCACTTTGTTATGAGAACGTTTTGATTATGGAATTTCTCAAGAACGAATTTTAGATAGCCTATTCTACAGCATACAAGAATTTTTCTTACAATAATATTATTTATGATTATCATGATCATAAGTATCACTATCATCACTATTATTTAACAAAGACTTTTTGATGCTCAATAATCAGTTTTTTGTCAGAAATTTTTAGACATTCTGTGATTAGGGTTTCCAAAACAAATTCATAAATTTTGAATTGTAAGAATTTATAATATTCAGGGTTTTTTAGCCGATACTGTAATTTCCTTGATAGTCGTCAAAATTATTGACATTCTCTATTGAAAATATATGAACTTTGACTATAAATTTATTTATTTTTTTTTATTCACGTAACTATAAAAATTTCTCTATTGAATAGGAAAGTGAATAAAATCATCCGTAATTATTGTTTGAAACTCTATTTGATCAATATTTTAGATACGATTCGACCGTCATCAGGATCATATCACAAATATTCTGAATGTACATTTTATATAAAATATACAAGTACCTACATACAAAATTTCTTTACTGAAGTTGAAAAATATAAGTTTGCTTTGAGAACGTATATAAGTTTTCATATTTCCATATACATAATTTTATTAAAAAAATTACGAGTTTCCAGACTATCACTCAATTTTTTAAAGAAATTATAAAGAATTCGAAAACTTTTACGTTTTAACGAAAAACTTTCAAGTTGAACTTTGATAAGGTTAACTATATTTTAATCAATTTATTCAAGTTAAATACTTTATCCGAGGATTGGAAAAATTTTACACTTTTTACCAATGATGCCTATCCCGATTTTTTTTATTTCGTGTATATGAGATTAGAAAAAGTTCAAGAATGTCACTTTTTAATTCTAATATAATTAAAAAACTTACTAACATGAAAAATTTTTCAAATTATTTAAACATTGATTATATTATATGAACATAGCCTTTTTTGGTTAAAAAAATTTATATTCCTAACACATCTATTATAACGCTGCAAAAACTTCTAGTAAAGTTTTAAAATCCTAAAATTTTAATGGTAAACAGCCCATCTTCCACCTATTTAAAAATTATAAAAGAACTCTGCTCTCGTCTTCTTTCAAATTCCATGACTACCCTTCTACACATGTTTACCAAAAAAAAAAAAAAAAAAAAAAAAAAAAACCAAAAAAAAAAAAAAAAAAAAAAAAAAATAAAAAAAAAAAAAAAGGGCATAAGATAAAAAAGGGACACAGGATTCACAGCGAAAAGCAAGGTCAGATCCAAAGCGCAGTTTCTACCAATGCAAGCACGCGTTTACGTTAGTAAGGCCCCGACTAACCTATGCCAAAACAGCTCTCATCCAAACTTTTATTTTGATATCTCACTCCACACGTCAAGAAAAAACGCAAGCAACCCCTCCCGCCTCCCTCGACATTTCCTCCCCCAAAAAAACAATCTTCATTGAAAATCCGAAAATAGTAAAACTCTCTTTATCCACAAAAACGAAAACAAACAAGAGAATAGGAAAATGATGTTCGCGAATCTGGCGTAATCCCCGCAAGAAAAAAAATCGTAACAGTGAACAAACGGGGCGAATAAAGGAACGAAAGATAAAAAAAAAAAAAGAAAAAGGACAAGCGAGCCAAGTCTGTATCGCAATTTCGCATCGTCCGAATAAAGCCGCTTATATCAAAACGACGGGGTCGTTTCTCAAGCGGCCGCTCAAGTTTCGGGACGTATGTCCAGATATTAAGTCTCTCAAAGATGAAGAGAGGGGAGTGGCAATAAAAAAGGGTAGGGGGTTGTTTAAAATCGTGCTCCGAAAAAATCATTTATCGTGCGGGACAGTATACGACCGTGCGCCTTCTTTAGAGATTATGAAGCTCGGGTGTTTTGTCTCTCCCGCGGTATATTCGCTCGGAAAGATCACTCGGAAAAATTACCGAGCGGGATTAAGGAGCTCGCCATTAGTAAAGAGTCCGAGTTTCGTTCCAATTTCACGGACTCGTCATTTATTTTGTTGATTTCGCGTTCGATGCTGTCGGGTTCAAGTACAAACCTGCGAGTGATGACTCGTAATATATCAATTTTTGTTTGTTGAAAAAAAAAAGTCAAATCCAACTAAGAATACTTCAAGAATAATATATTTCCATAATCATCAAATTAGAATCGGGTCGTTTTGGTATTTGAAGTATCATTAAGTAACTTCTAGCTCGAAATTCAACAACCACGTAACACAATAGTTAGTTAATAATGAATGTGTAAACTGTAAACACATTCCTTTTACATTATTTCTTACGTATTTTTACATGAAAAAGAAAAACAATTGAACTAATATCTAATATTCAAAATCGTTACGTAACATCGACGCAAAATATGAATTTATACTCACGAAAAGCGGGAGAATAGGCAAAAACTTTTTGAGTATTGTAAAAATGGTATTTTCAAATCTTAATCGATCCGTTTAGAGTACATGTGCAAACCCCCGAGTTCTACCATCGCGAAGAAACAGTTATTTCTAAAAACATATAGGTAAAGCTACAATAATGATGACACTCCAAGTTTATTTATAGAAGTGGGTCTACATCATCGATGACTACACTCGTTGAAAGAACTGTCATAACATACGATTTGCATAAAATCATTCTAGGTTCTGCACTGAGAGAAGAAATGTTAACTATTAACATATGTATTTTCGGATATGGCGAAATAGATATATATTTGCCTCAAACGTATAACACTTTTGATCAAATATAATTATAGACAATTTTTTTTATACTAAAATGAATAAAAATATTCGGATATAATATTTTGCACAAGGAAATCTTTGTATTTTAACTTCTATAGGGCACAAAATAAAAAAACGATGCAATACATGTTGTGAAAATCAGTATACATTTTCGTACTTTCAAGTTAGATTTGATTCTTTCATCAGCAAAAAGTTTTTTAAAAACAATAAGGAACACGCTTCTGACTTAAATTAAAACACGCTTGAGCGTAATTTCATTTCAATTTTACTACTTTCACAAGATTTCGATGAAATCATTAGATTTCATAAGTTAAAATTATTTCGAAAGAAAACCGATTTGCTCGAATATACTGTAGAATAATTTGCACTTCATAACTCTGGAAAAAAACTTCAAATTCAAATATTTAAAAAGGTCTCATATTTCTTTCCCTCGTTAAACAGAAAATGAAAATCACCGTCGCCGCAACGTCGACTCATCAATTACCGAGCGAAACTCTCCGGTAACTTATCAGTTCCCATTGTAGACTCCAGCAAGAATCAATTTCCACCGTCCTCGTCCAACGAAAACTCGACGAGGAAAACTCGGTAAGTTGGAAAAGCTCCCGGTATCGCGAAATAATTACGACTGTATCGCGGTCGGGAAAACGCAGTTAGCGATGAGACGAGCTGTGCAAACAGCTCGGCAGCTGTTATTTTTTCAGCGGCAATTTGAATTTTAAATATTCATCGGAGTTTGATTGCTTCTTTGATTGTGCAAGTTCTGGGCTCGATTTTATCCCCAAACCTTATTAAATTCAATCATAACCGCTCTTATCCAAAACTTCGCTCAGGGCACATTTTCCTTATTCTTTTTCCTTTTATCCACTACTCGTTTCCCTCGCTTTTTCGCGGATTATCGCAGCCCGCTCGATTAAACAAGGTACATATTTGATCAAATCGAGAGACGAAAGTTTGCCCCTGGTAATTGATTTCTTGAATTAATCGCCCGCGCGAGCAGTTTTCATAAACCCATCGAAAAATGACGGTTTTTATTTTCCGAAAATTACTATTATGAATTCGTGCACTAAAAATTTAAATTGAAGCAGATCGTTGTCCCGGGGGGACTCGTGCGAATCGCTCGAGGAAATTTCGAATTTCCCATGACTAAGGTAATTTTGTGGTACTTGAGCGCTAATTCGGCGTAGGAAAATGCGCGTTACGGGAGCTGATTTAGATTAAATGTGCATGATGCTAACAGAAAAATGTCTGCAAAAGTCGCGAGGTTATTTTTGGCATTTCATTTCATGTCGTCGTGTTGGATTCGTGAAATATTTCAGTTAGTGTAAAAAATTTTTTTTTCCATGCATGTGTTCGAATGGCCGCTTTTTTACGATGAACCGCGTGAACACAGCCCTCTTTTCGAGCAGCCATAAAATCAGCGGCAGAATTC
>JAPYZL010102339.1:0-15728 GCA_030522825.1 Platygaster orseoliae
ATTGATTACAAAATGTCGCGGTTTTTTTGTTTTCGTTTCTGGTATATTGATGATGAGTAAGCCATCCCTTTGTTGGCAGTCTGAAATTTTCATGTTCCATAATTCCTGGCCGCGACAAGCACCCATCAGTCCCATAATCATAATCACCTTTAAAAAAAAAAATGATAATTTTTAATTTTTTTTTTAAATTTATTTTTATTTTTTTAATTTTATGAGAAAAAAAATTCTAAAGAAATTATGAATAATTGAAAGGAAAAAAGTATAAAATACATATTAAAAATACACGGGAACTAATCTTTTTGCCTAATAGTATTTAGAATATTTACCTTGGTAACAAGAAATTGAGCGTCGGGAGCATTTTCGAGAAAGACCCGAACGTTTTCGCTAGTGAAAACGTCAGATTTTTTCGCTTCCTAATTTGCTCTCTTGCTTCGAAGAAACGCTTGGACTCTCAGGTACTGGAAAATTTTCCTAAAAATTTGTTAATCATATTTCGACTGAACTTTGCTTTTTCAAACTCTACATTCGAATGAGTTTGGAATTCGATATTGGAAATTGTTACACGTTTTGTCAGAAAGGCATATTCCATGCATATTTTCTCTCCATTATTGGTGATATTGAAACCACGTTGTAAGTAAGTATTGAGTCCTTTGTTTTCGACTAAATCTTCGATCATTCTATCTATGTTCTTGGCAACTTCTTTTTTCACTTGTGATATTGATAGATTTTCTTCCTGTATCGGGACTAAAAAAACATTCTTGTACAAAGAGTCTAAGCACAAACTTGAAATCGATATGTTCAAATAAGTGTTTTATTCACAAGACGAATCAAATGTGTTAATTAGTTAATCAAACATATTCAACGTCGTGAAATACGCATTATCAGTAAATGAAAACTCATTTTCATCACTCTAACCTCAAAACTGACATTTCGGAGTGATTTTGAGGCTATTGTGATGAAAAATATCGTTCGCACTCGTAAGCTATCGCCTATAAATTTTGCCTCAGCCGATTTTAATCCTCGCCTCCGGCTCGAGCAAAAACCTTCGGCCTTGCCAACATTGGCGATAGCTCCCGAGTACAAAATATACTGTTAAATGATAACGGAATGTATCTCATTATTTTTGAAACTGAAACTCTTGTACATGTCACTTATTTATATTTGAGGATCGGTCTTCAATATTATAATTCACCTATTTTTTTGTTGTATTTTTGATTCAATGCATACATAATACTTCGAGAAACTTTCAGGTAAGATCTAATCATAAAATTCCTTACATAGCAGTTACACAATGCGTTGACCTTTTGGGCGAAAAATTTTTCGATGTATTCCCTTGCACATTTTTTTGCAAATCTCCAGATACGTTCAGAATATTTATCTTCTTTTCCACCTGCGAGTATTAGGAAAAAATATTGATAATTAACAGATTTTCCACATATAAATCAATGTTATAATGGTACAATAATCATTGATCAACGCTGCTTTTAGAAGCAGAAAGATGAAAAGAGTTTGTTATAAATAATGTGATAATTGATGAGTTCGTCAGAATGATAATGAGTTAATATGCAAAATAAGCTTTGCTAAAAAAATAAAAAAATTTAAGCCTTACTAAACACACTTTTCATCTCATCTCATTTTTTTGTACTCAGTTTCAAACTCACTGATCAGCAGTTGAATAATAAAAAAACAAAAACAAAAACAAAAGGTGCAAAATTCGTCGTTTCCTCCGACAAATTCTTATCTTATATCAAAAAATATAGCGTTTGCAATAAAAAAATTTGTTTTCCTCTGTTTTCACCACTTCTAGGACATTTATTTGAATTTTTATCACGAAACGTCGCTGCAACACTAGTGTCGACTCCAACTATGACGGCAACCCTCTTAACTTTTACTTTTGTTTTGCATGTATAATCAACTTTTTTCGGACGTTGTTTTTGTTCCACAACTTTTATTCTCAGATCAACATCTATGTGTGCTGTAAAAACAAAGTATAAAATTGTTCTTTGTGCTTCAAAGATATTTACAACAACGCAAAAAGATTATTTTCTTACTGAGAATAATTATCCAATAAAAATGCATATCGCCTTTATCTTGTGTTTCCAAAGTTAATTTTCCAGTTAAGCGTGAAGATTGAGCTTCAAGTTCAAGTTTCTCTGTATATTCACCGAAGTGTTTGTATAAAAACTTGCCGGTGTATACCGCCAGTTTTCGTGTTATATCCTCTGAAGTTCGAAATTGAATATCGTGTACTTTGATACGGTTGTTTTTGAAATGAGGTGCTATACATTGATGAGCGATTTGACCGTCGTTTATTTTAAAATCACGGCGTAAAACATCATTTAGGCCTAAGGTTCTGAACAAATAAACGATCGTTTTATCTAGTTTCAATGCAGTATGTTCTCGGGCGTCTGAAAGTAAGAATTTTGGCCCATGAAGCAGGAAAAAATTGAAAAATTGAATATAATTTTACTTACCGTCGCTTGATCTAGCTGACTCGATGAAAAAAACGAACACGAAAAACAAAAGTCGTATGTTTTTGAAGTCCATGATCGTCTGCATGCATAGCTTAGATCATTGAAATAGTTGTCCTTAGAAGAAATTTCCAAAGCTTTCACGATCCAATGCGAGGTGTGACTTGTGAGTCTTACGAAGTTAAATCTCCGAAACGAAATGGTTCATTTCGGGAACTTTTATCACGATACACCCCTTACTTGAGTTAATCGGTACTGTCAATAATGTCACAGTGCTGACTAATGAATATGCTAAGCGTCGACCCCGACGATATATCGTCGGCGTCGACGCGAGCAGTGGGAGGTGCGCGAGGGAGGGGCGATGCGCGCACCAATGTGCGCGGGCAAGAAAGCGACTTCGGTTGTTATGATAACTAAAGCATATAAATAAATATAAGAGGATTGACGTGGAAAAATTATGATACGTTTATTGGGTGTAGAAGAGTGTGTACGCTTAAATAAAAAGATTTTTCTCACCAACATTTGTGCAGAGCTGCCAGATCGCGGTTTTTTGTCTCTTTCTAGCTTACGTCAGGGATCGAAGTTAGAAAGAGACAAATACCGCGATCTGGCAGCTCTGCATTTGTGGTTTTTTTTTTAAATGGAATTTTTCGAAAGGAACATACGCGGCAATTTAAAAAAGTAATAAGCCAACTTTTATGGCCTATGTATTGCCTTTTCTTTGTATTACGTAACTTAAACTTGCACATATGAGAATCTCATAACCACTCTAATGAAGTCAAACAGTAAAAATATAGATTTGTTTTATATTTACTTAAGCAAAGATTAAAGTGTACGAAAAATATTGTTTAATTTTTGATGGCATAGTGCAAAGCATTATCACGAAAAATCACAAGCCAATAAAACAATCTATCAGCTCGAGAGCATTACCACCCGGGGAAACGACGATAAATTAGGGACAAGCTGCATGAGTCGGCGGAGAGCGCGTTATCATTTTATTATAGAGTGTATGGAAGGGCTCGCTTTCGAAATCGCCATTGTATTTCCGGCTCTCATTGTTAGAACGCCCTGCCGCAAAAAGGTCGGAATCGACCTCGCTTAATTCGATTATCCATCGAACACGCCGATTCACGGATTTTCAACACTTGGCTGACATTGCATTTATGAGGATTTCGAACGTTAGATATTTAATAACCTCGTTTGTAACAACGAAGGTGTCATCCGGACAGTGGAAAAATGTTCGTTGTCAAGTTCAAGTATCAAGTCATTGAACGTGAAAGTCGTTCATGTTTTTCTTTTTAATTCTTATCAAAATCATATTTGAGTTTGATTTTACAAAATATGAAATCTTTCTAAACTATGTTTACTAGATACAAGTTATTTTTTGCATTTATCTTTTATTGAGGAAGAAAAAAGGGATCGATGTAATTTTTAAACTTTTTGCGCTTCCTTTCTTTAAACTTTTGTACTGAAATCAACTGATAAATGATTACAGTCGAATATTCCTGAGGTATATAGCTCAATGATGATATTATTGTCTTGTCGCTTTATACATATTTTTAAAAATTCTATAACAGTCATTTAATATTAACTTCTATCGACTGTACAAAATTACAGTCAACTTAACTGCGATACTCAAATGAGAGATAATTTTTTTTGTAAGGTACTGCCTCCTGGTTACATTCCTTTTTCTGACCATTCCCAAAACACATATCACCTATAATCAACACGCCAAATCTTCAACCACGAAACAACTAAACCAGCAATCAAAGTTTAAACAACTTGGACGAAAACTCAAGCTAACTTCATTCGTAACTTCACGTTTCGTGCGGCAAATGATGTCTCTTTGTAGACTTTGTACGAACAAAGTGCGAGGGCGCTTGTTCATCGACGAAAACGCGGTGAATTGATTCCGTGCCGAGTCGTTAATCCTGGGAACAGGATTTCCGCGCGATTTTCATTTATGATCCTTTAACGTATGAGCCGGACATTTTATTCTTTTGAGGGGCTCCTTGATTCTGATTGATGAAAGATTATCGGATTTTCATGGTTCTCGCTCGGGATTTTTCGTGCGATGGAAAGGGTCGATTTTCCACGGACACGAAGCGCGCGGACATTCATGAAATATTAATGGCGATTTTGCGGGGGTCGTGGGCTGCACTGAAAAGAATACATTGGAATGCCCATTCTATTTGCCAATGTGCGAGTAATTATGTTATTATGCCCGAGTCGTACACGAGGGCGAGGATGACAATGAAAAACGTACGCCCCCGCACTCGGCGCTACATGAAAAATACATTTTTAGGAGTTTTACTTTAATCGCGACTTTTTTCGAGGTACCCCACTTTTCTATTGTAGTTACTGATTTAGTGAGTTCAAGCTGATTTGATGATTTGGAGAAAATTTGTTTGAAATTTTACGAGTTTGAATCAGTCGAGTCTGACTGATTTGTCTGACTTCTCACTAATAAAAATTTCCTATTTTTTAATAATTAAACTTAAAAAAGTGTCAATTATATATTTATTTTCTAACAATACCTCTGTAAAGAATTTCTTCATTATTGATAAGCTCGTATCAGAATCGAAATTGTAAGAAACCACGTTTGTCCTAAAGTCTTGAACAACTTCAAGCTTTCAGGGTACGATTTTTTTCTTGTGGCTTGAATTTTTTTATGACCACGATGCTCTTTTTACCTTCTATTGAGGTGGCACTTGATAGAACGCGCAGGGTCACGTAGTAATCAAAGGGCCATTATCCATGGGAAATAGTAACTCCCAATCTCGCCCCTGGTTATTACACAACTTGGTTGTATACATTTGCGCCCTAGCACGACGACCGCACTCGACCAAAAGGGGGTTGCTCGAGGACAATGTCGACTCGAGCGAGTTAAATGCTGAAAAATGACGCGTTAGCAACAAAATCTGGCTACATTCATCAGCTGAAAGTGATTTTTTTAGAAAGAAACTAAATAAAGTAGAAATCAAAATACTTCATATTTAATTTTACTCAGAATCATAAATCGTAATGAATTCTCAACATCACTTTTCAAAAAGCTTATTATTAGAAAAGTTAATAAAACGCACAGAAGAAGTGTTACATGAATGAAAATTTTAGTGAAATTCGGATTATGCGAGTGATTTTATTTCAATAATTGAAACTTTTATTCGTCACGAACATAACAAGGTTTCGCTCTGCCCTCGACTTCTCTGCATGCTCTTTTACTGTCAATGGTTCTCGAAAATGCAACTGGTACCGATTTAAGCACCGTTTCTTTTGTTAAACCTGCACAAAGGCCACGCAACGTACCAAAGTTCAATTACCTAACGACACTCAAAAAAAGTTTGATTTCACACGGTTATAATCATAACCGTTCATTCTCCCGGATAAAAAAAAATACGGCAAAAATTATAAAACTTTATTTTATTATTTTATTTTTATTACTAAAACCATCAGTTAATTACGTTTTTGTGAAGTTTGGTGGTGTTTTTACAATATTGTTTTCGGAAAAAATTGCAAATTATTCATACCTACGCGACTTGCAAGTGCTTTTCGCTCATGAACACATGTTGACAGATCAAATGCATCCAGCGACACGTGTAGTCACGTGCCGTTAATAGCGGAGAAACTTGGGCATAATTCACCCGCGGCTTTCTCGAATGAGAAACATTATGAAACAGCACTCGTGACACGACGAAACTGTGCGATTTACAAACTTGTCTTTCTTTATGCCCGGCAATTATTGCGCTTTCATCGTCCTCCCTCCGGATCATTTGCACCCCTTATTTGTGGGAAAAGAGCTTTTAAGAGCTTTGAGAACAAATTTTTTTACTGAAAAAAAATAATAAATGACTTGACTGTAGTTACATCGAAATTGGAAGTGTTTTAAAGAATATAAAGTGTTTAAATACATGGAATATTCACAAATAATTTTTTTTAACATTCCGTTATGTATGACTCTGGTTCGCCGTCAGTTGGTCCTAACGGTACCTACGCACGGATTGATCAACTTTTGCGGACAATCGCGGATTTCAGTCTCAACTTCCGGGGCAAATCATGGCCGATTCCGGAAGAATATTTTTATTGTATCGACGTAGCTTTTTTCCGCTAGCAGAAAAAAAGGAATCCGAGATTGCGGGGTCTAAAGGAAACTCAGTAAAACCGCAATAACAGGAAGAACACGGTGAATCGCATGTCGAAAATCTTGGGCGCGACAGTTGGGCAAGCTAGCTTGACCACATGGTGTGCATGATAGAAGCTCCTAGTGGCCATTTTCGACAGTAAAAAGGTCGCAAAAAAGCATCTGCACCGATGTGAAACACGTTTTCTGAATCTTGCTTGAATTTCGGACGTTACTTCTCATCCAAAAGAAAATTTTTCAGATGCACATCTGATCCAGGGAGACTGCATTTAAATTGAATCCAAAACGATTTTCGGAATATTTTTTTAACTTGGAAAATCACATTGAAGAATCGTTTCCCAATCAAAATTGCGAATCAACCGAAGATTACTTATTCACCGGAAGGAACAATTTCTTTGCGAGGACGCGAGCTTCTGGGAATGCGGAATGGACGTGGTGATGCCGCGTCTATGTCCGGAATATAAAATATACATGAAGTTCTTTCCCGGATATTCAAATCTCAGATCGAATAACTGGCAGGGTATCACTACGTGTGGTCTGGTTCCGGTCTCCAGCCATGAATATCATGACTGACCAAACTTGGTGGCCATGTCACTCGGATTTTGCAATTTTTACGAGGCCCTGGAAATTTCACGGGTCCGACGGGTTTTCAAAGCTCTCTGGGAATCGAGCTGTCCGTCGATGAATCTCGTTTCGAAGGGAAAATGTGATGTTCAAGTAATTTTTTCCTGATTTTTCGAAACACTCATAGAGACTAGTTCGAATTCTTTAGTTTTCGTAAGCTCGAATTGTTGTTAAAAAATATTTCTTTTTGACCTTTGCATTATGAATATATTCTTCATTAATATTAATATTATTATATTCATTTCCATATACATATGTCCTATCTCTGTAATGTATCTCGTAAAAAAACTAATTCGTCTATTATGAATGTAAGATTTAATGCAATTCGTGCGCAGCATATGTGTCGCATTTATGCAACATCATGTAACCTAACATTCATGGAACATATTTATGGAAAACATGCAAATAATATTCATGTTCCATTAAAATTTTGTTACATTGAATGTTGAGAAAATTTAACATGAATGTAAAACGGATGACAAATGCATGTTTCTATAGTCTAGCTAAAATTCGATTCGTCTTGTCTTTATTTACTTTGAATTGCATTATGATGATGAAAAAAGAAAACAGTATATAAATATATTTTGTTATAACAATTCTTTATTATTTACCGACCATAATATAAAGGGCGATTTCTATATTCATGGGCGCAGGCAAGGGGGAGGGGGGGGGCCCTGTCCTCTAAATATGTTCATGAATCAAAAATTTTTGCTGATGAGTCAGAGGCGTATGCAGGAAAAATTTTCAGGGGAAGTTTTTCGAAAAAAACACATATATGTCTTTCAGGGTTTTATAAATTTTATCCTTGAAGATGTGGTTACGAGACTACGATTTTCCAATTTTTTTCGAGTTAAAAGTTGTATATTTTTTCATGTTTATACTAAATGTAATAGAATTAAATTTTTGTGATTTTCAATTAGCTGAGTTAAGAACTATTTTTCTCATGCTTTTAGTTTTTCCACAACCTGACGGATTTTATGATTTCATTTAGGATTTTCATTCATAAAAATTTCGAAGATTTTTGAGGAAATCATGGTACACAGATTTAGAGTATTTAATATGCTATAGTGTTGAAATTTTCTTCTTGGATATATTTATAATAATTTATTATTTATCATTGTTAGCAATATTTAATATTTTTATTGATTTAAAAACGTTTAGTTATATTGTATAGTCAAACATTTATGTATATAATTTCATTTCAGAAAAAATTCTTCTCAATTTATAATATTTATGGTTTTGAGTTGGAAAAACTAAAAGTCCTGGACTTGTTTCGAATTTTACTAGTTTTTCCGATTTGTATTGTTATATTCATTAATTATTTTTTTATCGTCATCGCTTTCGTCTTTTTTTCATGAAATAATATTGTTAAAAAAATTTTCTTCATATAGTTTTTGAGTAGGAAAAGATTTTACAGTATTTCTCGCATTTTTGTCTATGTACGAAAATCAAAAGGATTTTTTAGTATTTTTTCAGATTTTTGCAAGTCAATTTTAAAAACTATATGCTCTCTTAATGTAATATAATTAACGAAAACTAATGTAATATAATTAATGAAAATCAATTTAATATAATTAATAAAAATTGTTATATATTAAAATAATATAATTCTAAAAATTATATGCCCTAGAATGCAAATATCTATAGATTTTTGATAATGTCATAGATTTTAAGGATTATCAGGTTTACGTTAATTTTAAGTATTTTTTATGTATCCCTTGAATTTTTTTTGTTTTCAGTATATACGAGATTTTTTATCGTTTTCTTTTTTTTGTATACATTGCTGTTTGTGCAGATTTTTCAGAAACGAAATTTTTCATAGAATTCAATAACTTTTAGTATTTTTTAGAAATTGTATGACGAAAGATTCTCTCGTATTTTCATTAATTTCTGTCTTAATTTTTTACAACACCATTTCCAAGGTTTAAGGTTTCTAGATTCTAATAGAATTTTCGTAGATTTAGGTCTTTTTTTAAAAATTGGTAATGCAATTTCTTATATCGAATTTCAATTTCGTTTGTCAAATTCTTAACATAATAATAAGTCATGTTTCTATCATAATAGTAGTCATATATATCTCAACATAATAAGACATAAATAAATGATATCGTTTTGTGATTCGGTCGATGACGAAAATCCCCCCCCCCCCCGTTATAAAAAGCTTGGCTACGTCCTTGCCTGTATTCTTTTTTGAAATTGAATACTTTTTGAATGAATAATTATTAAACAATTTTCCATCTAAATTAATTATTCTAATAGTGAATGTAATCTAAAGTCATCATATTACTTTAAAAATACTTGTTATTTATAAAAATAGTTCGATAATTCCGATACTTGAAAATTTTTTCAGCAGCACATAGATTCTCTCATTCTCTACTTTTCATTGTTTTCAAAAATCGATAATTTATTGTGTACCAAGAGGAAGATGAAGACACGGTTTCATTTGAAATTCATGCGAAAACACTCTCGTGAGCTCGAAGGTGTCGAAAACCAATATTTTCTCCAAAGACGCTGAAACGCGAAAAGCGCGAACGCGCACTCCTCGCGAGTACTTGATTTGGAAATTCCCTTTACTTTTCTCATAGCGCACTTTTACCGAGGAAACGGGGAAGAAGGAATGGCAAAAAGTGACGGGCGTCACAATCGCGAAAATTATTTATCCCTCGCCTTTCAAGCAACTAGTTTCCGCGGAAACGATAAAAAAAAAATTGAAAATGTGAGGATAATTGTTTTTGATGAGGATAATTTCGAGATATTAGCGGGAAATTGCCGCAATATCGCGCAATTCGTGTCGGTAATGTTTTACCCGTGATTTCAATTACTAGCGCTTACGTAAATCTTAGGATTCTTGGGATGTGATCACGAGAAAAATATTTTGTAAGCAATATTGTTGATAAGATTTATCAATTGTGAATTTCATATAACAATATAGAATATGTAATGTTTATTACTAAATAAATGAATTTTTTCTGATCCTTCATTTTGGTTAACATCAACTGACACCTCGAAAAACGTCGTTACTTACGAACAATTTTTTCATGAAATTTCCCGGCCTTTTTAGTGCAGTATTTCTGGTGGAAAAAGTCCTTGCCATTTTCTCAGGAAAACTCCATCGCGAACGAGTCTCGATTTAAGCCGGCGCCAAAAATGAAGTTGTTCATTTGACTATGCAAATTGGCCTCGCGTCCCCTTGAGCGAGCACTCGCCACTCATTCCGCTTGTTTTTCCCTTCTCTGTGAAAAGCTTGCGAATCCCTGATGACGTTTTCAGGGGATCAGGTGGAACATTGCGATGATTTGAAATGCATTTTTCGTAAAAAAAGGATATTTCTAGTTACATTAACGAGTTTGTTGTTTAAACTTCTGTTGAACAATGAGATGGTTATAAACGAAATTATAAAATTATAAAATTGAAAAAACGTTTTATAACTTCAATGACTTTATCTTTATGAAAATTAATGTGAAAGTTAATTTAATTTATAGTATAGGAAATAAACTGACATAAAAATTGAATATTTTGCGAATTTGTTGAATTGTATAACATAATTTTGACTTGTAAAATTCTCTATTTTAAAAAAATTTTGCCTTTTTTTATAAAAATCAAAATCACTAAGGTAACTACATTCAGCAGTTTAATACTTCTAGAAAATAATAAATTGTAAGAAAAAATTTCTTTGATCTCAGTAAAATATCATTATACAAGATCAATAACCAGTAATAATCAGTTTTTTAAAAACCAATGAAAAGAAGACGATCAACTGAGAATCAACAATTTTTTACAGAATATTCGTGATCTTCTTCTGATGATTAGTGGAAAGGTCACTGTTTTTATTGGACGAACGATATTTCCCTGTTTCAGATTTCGAGCGCGTGATCGATTTTCGTAAGACGTTCTCTGCTTTTATCTCGGCTTCCATCTCGGAAGCGTCTGTTCCGGGGATGTCGGGAATCAGCCGCAACCCCGGGTCCCAGCCCATGCATATCAATCGGGCGTAGCGTAACAACGGTTAACCGCAAGAACTCGACCCACTGCTAATCAGGAAATGACGGTCCGCGAAAACCCCAGCGGGCTTCCCGCGCGCCATATTATTCCACCTCTGACATTTCCCCCCGAGTTGTTATCGAAGCGACATTGCGCTAATTACAAGGTTAAACATCAAGGGGTTAACCGAGATCCGATCAAGCGTGGCGCGATCGCTTTCGAGTGTTTGGCTCTGGCTAAGCTTTAACTTCTTCTTCATCAAGTCACGATGTTTTCATCGTTTTCCGAAATTTTTTTTTGTTCTTTTCACCCAAAAATGAAAAATAATGGTATATTTCTTAACTAGTGTGGAAAAGTTTTTGTTACACGGAAAAAACGATACGGTTGTCACAATCTCATAAATAGCAACATTTTCCCCAACTATTTTCATGGTGTAGACAACTTCATTTGTGGTTAGTGCAACAACATTAAAAGTTACTACAATTTTTGTGAAGCTTGTGGTAACTTTTAATGTGGTTGCACCAACCACAAGTGAGGTTATCTAGACCATGAAAATAGTTAAGGCAAATGTTACTATTTATGAAGTTGTGACAACCATATTGTTTTTTCCATGTAATCAGATGAGTTAAAAAAATTGTTTCACACTAGGCAAGGACTATATTTTATTCAACAATGTGTGGAAAAGTGGCTTTATCCAAACGGCGTTGAATAATTGGTATATTTATTTACTTCCAATTTATAATTTATATACTCAATATTCCAACACCAGAGCAAAAAAAAATTTATCTTTTTTTTTTGTTCTCAAATAAAAATTTTGTTGGTGCGAAATACGTCGAAACTGACGGCGGGAAAATTTAATAATAAAATAAAAATAGCTAAAGTATGGAGCCCCATCAAAAAGTCACGTCTCAAGTACCGGAGTCACCCCTTTTTTCGCTAGCATGAAAACAATTGTTGGGCGCTTGGCGAATGTATTAATTTCGTTCTCACTCATAGCCAGTGACCCGGAGGAGATTACAACAAGTGCGCTCGAATAAAAACTCTCGACCATTCGGTTTGTGCGTGAGAGCGGGTATTTTGTCTCAAAGTTAAGGATCTCTTTTGGAACGTTGCTCACTTGTTGGCGCGAGGGGCAAACTTGGCAAGCGCGTTCACATCGATTTCCCATATAGATTTTATTCTACAACTGTTATGTTCTCAAAAATTAAACTGTGATTCAAATACACTGTATTTATTTTAGGGTGTTCAGTTATTTCCAGAAACAGGATTCTCGGGGTTTTCTCGGATATTTCCTGGGTGATTTTCTCACATTATTTGGATTGAATATTTTATGGATAAAAAAATCATAACTGTAACATTATTACTTATAGATAATTTTTTATTAAACAAATTTTTTGTTTTTCGTTTATTATATAATTTTATAGATTTTTAAGGAAATAGTGTCTGTGTAGATTGTAAACATTTGATGGATTCCGAGTGTTTGTAGGATTTTTATTAATTGTAAAGATTTATAGAATTTTATGCTCTCAAAGCTAAAGTGAACGGCATTTTTTATATTTTTATAGATTTTTCAGAAAATAATTTCTACATAGAATTTCAGTATTTCATAGATTTCTTTTATTATCAGTGTATAGTATTTTTCAGCATTTATAAATCTTTGTAGCTATTTGTAGGATTTGTATAGATTTCTAATATTATTATGGGTGACTATGTAGATTTTCAGAATTTGATGCTTTTAACTTTAAAAGTTCATAGTTTTCTAGTTTTTTCAGTTTTTTTTTGTATTATTTTAATATTTATACAATTCAAAGGATTTTCTGATATTTTCGTGGATTTTTTCATAGATTTTTAGAACCAGAAGTTCTAGCATTTCAAGTTATCTCGATTTTTAGTAATTTACGGATTTTCAAGAAAGCTTTATCAACATGGATTTTGGGTGTTTATAAATTTCTAGAATTTTCCGTTTTTTTTCGTGTTTATAAAATTTTTTTGTTCATCTGTGGATCGCTATTTAGATTTATGAAATTTGATACCCTCGAATTCAAAGCAAGTTATTTTCTATATACATACTGCTTTATTAAAAAAACTGTTGATAAATCAATTTGGAGAACTTTCTGGTATTATCAGATGAATTACTGTAAAGATTTATAGAATTCGATGGTTTAGTATTTAAAATTTCTTAGAGTTCTATTACTTTCAGTATTTTTAGTGTTATTTCAGTATTTATATGATTCAATGGATATTCTAATATTTTCGTGGATTTCTATATAGATTTTTAGAATCAGATACTCTAGGATTTCAAGTTATATCGATTTTTAGTAATATACGGATTGTCAAAGAAGCTTTATCAACATAGATTTTGGGTGTTTATAAATTTCTAGTATTTTTCGTATTGATCAAATTTTTTTCGTTCTTCTGTAAATCGCTATTTTGATTTATGGAATTTGATACTTTCGAATTCAAAGTAAATTATATTTTATATTTCATACATATATATGAAAGGATTAAAAGAAAAACTGTTTGTAAATCAGTTTGGAGAATTTTCTGGTATGTAAATGAATTACTGTATAGATTTCTAGAATTCAATGCTTTCGTATTCGAAATTTTATAAAACTGATTAGAGTATTTTAAAGGTATCTGGTATTCTTACTTCTTCCCATATTTGTCAACATTAATAAAATTTGGTATAATTCTCTACTTTTTTAATACATTTTTACTATTTCGCATTTTATTACATTTATCACATTTTGTACGATTTTCTAGTTCTTTTGTGGATCACTTCGTAGATTTCTAGAATTTGATGTAACGAAATTTTATTTGATGATGGAAAACACTGTAATGGACATTTTCGGAACGTTTTTATTTTGTATGTGCCAAACAATCTTCCATCTACTTTTTACATGTAAATTTCAAGTTTTAAATACGTATTAAGTAAGCCAGGAAAAATTCCCGGACGTTTCGAAAAATTCAAGTAGAATGTCCGGATTTTTCCCGGAGATCAAAATTCAAGTAGAATTTTCTGATTTCCCTGATTTCCCGGAGGCTGGACACCCTGTTTATCTACTACTTTGTATGTGCAAAATATTTTATTCATTCACCTAGCGAATATCACATGGTGGCCTCAAATAAAATAAAATACTGTTGCACTAAGACCAAAATAAAGTTAAAGCTAACAATTTTTTTATTCGTTATTTTACGAACTTATTGATTGGTTAAATGTAAGTCATTACTTCGTTGTCGACTTAAAATACGATAATTCGAATTTCTGTTAGTGATTAAAAGAAAAAATCAATGGATGATGCGCTGCAGCATTTTTTGTAACCCTTGCAAAACGTTGAGACGTCGAAAGGGGAGGGTAGAAAAAGGTTATCGGGGAAATGCCACGAGAAAAGTTTTCGCCGTTGCGGAAACGGGCAAGTTTTACCGTATTTGCGCATCCGGTGCCATAAATCCTGGCTCTTCCCGCCTCCTAGAGCGTCGCCGGCCAAGTCGTCGACAGCGAATAAATTCAGGGATCCCAGGCTCCGCTTTTTCCCAGGGGTTCAGACTCGTTTGACCATCGATAAAAATGTACATCAAAAATCGACTCACGTAACTCACAAACGAATCAATTACAGATTTGTTGACAAAAAGACGAAAGTGTCAAGGAATTACGGAATGTATAGGAAACGTGAAATAACGGAAGAATTCAATTTTGGCATATTCAAAACATGTTCTAAAATAAATAATAATAAAAACAAGCACTCCAAATTTTATTACTAAAATGGCTGTTACAGCTATACCTTTTGTTCGTGTACACAAACTCCAAAAATCATGTTAATTTTACCTTCACACGCCACATACCCAAAACTCACTTTCTTCTTCCTACAATTTTCAGGTTCTTCGGGCCGCTAAGGCCCTTTCAATTACGCCGTAAATCCATTTGCAGCGTTTTATTATTTAGCCGCGTTTTATGCGCCGGTTTTTTTCTCTCTTCGAATCATTTCATGTTTACACGCTTCCCGGACCCATACACACGTAAAGCACGTAAACGCATCAATTACCATTAACTCGCCTTCTTTTACAACCCACGTCCTCGTCGTAAACGGAAAATTGACTCGATAAAAAAGTCCTACGCTTTTCGAGGAAACGAAGGTCCGTAATTAGGGGCATCAACGTCTCGCTTGGCTTGTTAAACTTGCAAATCTACGCGTGTCACTCGCGGACGAGGCGCGACAAAAAATTTTACCGCGAAAAAATTTAGGGATTAGTTTTGTGAGTAAAATGGAAAGAATATGTTTGGACTTTTCTGATTTTCGCAGGACGAAATCGATGCATTGAAATAGTTTTTACAATATCTCTCTATGTAATAAAAAAACTTTATCTCGCTGATTCATTCAACACTAACCTAACGTGACTTCTTAAGACTTAACACAAAAGACTTAACACTTAATACTTAAGACTTAACACTTAAAACTCAACACATAAGACTTCACACTTTATACTCAATACTTAACACTTAATACTTAAGACTC